>VDFB02354059.1:181993-461449 GCA_007258455.2 Sequoia sempervirens
AGAGCAATTCCTGAAAACATCAAGAAAGGTTGGTTTTTCGGTTACCCCTTTTTCCTTTTTCAATTTTTTTTTTTCCTTATTCCAAACCTAATCTTGGAAATAAATAGATTTTAAAATAAGAATAAGTTATAACTTATCTTTTCCATTTCCCGTGCTCAGATGAAAAAGATTTAAAATAAAATAATATTTAATTTAATTGCTTATAAATCCTCTTTTTGGAAAATATTTACCCAATAATTAAATAAATATCTTCTAACTATTAGTTAACTTATTAACTCACAAATTAACACAAGTTAAATGAAGAGTAGAATACTTACTCAGATTTTTATCATGCATAGACATTTAAATCAAAATCTATAATTAATTATAATTAAAACTAATTCTTTTACTTTATTATGCTTATATTTCACTATTTCTTTAGTTTGAATAATCATTATTTATTTTACGAACAATAAAAAACAATCAAGCCAAAATTATCATTCCTAAATGAAATCTATATAAATCTAAGTGCCTGTGTGTGATCGAGAGAACATCCTGCTTTATCTTGTCAAGAAGCTAACCTCCTCTCCTTAATCACACCCTTGGTCTTCGACCTCCTCCATCTCAAGTGCACTTAAGCACACAACAATAAACTGAATTAGTATCTCGTAAAGATATAAATCAAAACAATAGAATACATTAATTTAAATATTTTTATTCTATTTTGCTTCATCTTCAAAGTAAAACACATTCAATATTATTCAATTTTTCATAATTTAAGTAAACACTTTCATATATCTCCACACCAAAACACCATAATATACATTATTACTCTACCAAACACATGAAATCATATAAAAAATCTACGCAAAACCAAAAGCATCCTGCATCTAGGTTTGAGACGTGACATCCTTCCCCACTAGGAAGAGACATCGTCTCGATATCTAATTACAAATCCACACAACAAAATCTGAAGCATCAATGTATCATAAGTCTATATGCAAGCAATGAAAAGCATGCTAAGATCTCAGGTGAGGAAAAGCTCTGTCAATGTCCTCGACATTCTTCCAGGTGGCATTATCCACCAGATTATGGTCCCATTGGACCCTATACTACATAATATCCTGATTTCACAACTTAATGTTACGGTCTTATAGTATCCTGACGGGCTCCACCTGCATGACTCCTGGGTCATGTACCTGCAACACATGCTAGTGAAGAATATGAGCAATATCTGGGTGGTAGGGCTTAATCACTGAGACATGAAAAACATTATGGATTTGGAATAGGGCTAGTGGCAGAGCAAGCCTGTAAGAAACTGGATTAATCACCTCTAATACATCAAAGGGCCCAACAAACCTAGGGGCAAGCTTAGAGTTCTTGCCGAAAGAGATTGAACTCTTATGTAGCCGAACTCTCAAAAAGACTTTGTGTCCTACAGAGAATCGTCTAAAAGTTCTGTTTTGATTTGTAAGACTCTTCTGTCGATTTGAAGCTTGCTTTAGCTTTTCTTTGATAAGCTTCATCTAGTCTTCCATTTCCCTCAACATTTTAGGACCAATCACAATCATGTCCTCTACCCTATCCCAATTGATGGGTGTTCAACATTTACGTCCATATAGAGCCTTGAATGGTGCCATACCCAAAGAGGCATGGTAGGAGTTGTTGTAAGCAAACTCCACCAAAGGAAAATACTCCTCCCATTTGTATTGTTGCTCCATACAATACATTCGAAGGAGATCCTCCACTATCTGGTTCACCCTCTCTAACTGACCATCGGTCTGAGGATGATATGCAGAACTGAAATTTAATTTGGTTCCCAGGGAAGAATTCAGAGTGGTCCAAAATCTGGAAGTCATCCGAGTGTCATGATTTGAAATGATCACTTTTGGCACTCCATGTAGTCGGAAGATTTCCTTTACAAATTTCCTCACCAAAACCATCGAACCATCCTTGAGGTTTCTAGGAAGGAAATGGCATACTTTGGCCAATTTATCCACCACAACTAGGATGGTATCATGGCGATTCCTAGACATCAGCAAACTCAGAATAAAGTCCATTGTTATCACCTGCCATTTATATTCTGGCACCCTGTGAGGATATAAAAGTCCTGTCAGATGCACATGCTCAGTCTTAACTCACTTGCACTCCAAACATCAGGCTATAAATGCAGTAACATCTCTTATGAATCCTAGCTAGAAATATAGAGGCTTGAGTCCCTCAATGATTTTAGTCACACAGGGGTTCCCTGAATAAGGCACATTATGGAATTCCTCTAGCACCAACTTTCTCAACCTTGTAGAGATAGGAATATAAATAAGACCCTGGAACCTCAAGAGTCCATCAGACTCAAGTACATACCCAACAAATCTGTGATCCGAAGGATCCTACTCTAGGGCTTGTTTTACCCTATCATACTGCTCAACCCTGGGTAAGGCCTGAACCACCTACTCCCTGAAATTAGATTTATGGTAACCATGGCTGCAAGATGTCGTCTCCTACTCAAGGAATCTTCTACCCTATTTTCCTTCCATTTAATGTACTCAATGGCAAAGTCATATTCACTCAAAAATTACAACCATCGCCTCTAATGAGCATTTAGGTTGGGTTGAGTAAAGATGTACTTTAACCCAAAATGATCTTTTTTTAATTCAAAGGGCTTTCCCAAGAGATAGTGTCTCCACATCTGAAGGATATGAACTATGGTTTCCAACTCTAAATCATGTGGTACATAATTTAACTCATGTTGTTTCAACTTTCTTGATTCATATGCCACCACTTATCCTTCCTGTATGAGAAATGCTCCTACCCCTTCTCCTGATGCAGCAGTAATCACTGTAAAATGACCATTCAGATCAGACACAACTAAAATAGGTGCAAAAGTGAGATTCTCTTTTAGCAACTGAAAATATTTTTCACACTTGTCACTCCACTCAATTTTTTTCCCTTCTTCTGGAGTGTGGTAATGGGCGTTGCTATTGACGAGAACCCTTGCACAAATCTCTGTGTAATATCCTACAAGCCCCATAAAACTTCAGACTTCTGAAACATTCTGTAGTGCTGGCCAATCTAAGATTGCCTTAATCTTATCTGGGTCCACCACTATCCCTTATTCTGAAATAATGTGTCCCAAGTAGTGCACCTCAGATTGGAAAAAGGTACATTTGGACATCTTCCCATATAACTTATGTTCTCTCAGTCGCTGCAATACTATCCTCAAATGCTTCTCATGCTCTTCCTTTGACTTAGGATATATCAAGATATCGTCACGGAAGATTAAAACAAAGTTATCTAAGCAGTCCCGAAAGACACTGTTCATCAAATTCATGAAGGTTGTAGGGGCATTGGTTAGCTTGAACGGTAGCACTGTGAATTTGTAGTGCCTGTACCTTGTCCTGAATGTAGTCTTGTGAATATCTTAATCCTTTATTCTCAACTGATGGTACCCCAATCTCAGATCTATTTTTGAGAATACCTTGGCATCTTTTAACTAGTCAAACAAATCATCAATACGAGGAAGTATGTATTTTTTCTTGATAGTAACCTATTTAAGCATCCTATAATCAATGCATAACCTCAAGGTCCCATCCTTCTTTTTCACAAATATAACCAGGCCTCCCCAGGGTGACACACTTGGTCTAATGAAACCCTGTTTCAACAATTCCTCCAATTGGGATTTTAGCTCATATAACTCACTTGTGTTCATCCTATATGGGGCTTTAGACTGAGGTTCCACTCCCAGTAGCAAATCAATAGAAAAATCAAATATACGCTTAGGCGGTATCTTAGTCAACTCTTCAAGAAAAACATCCTCAAATTCTTTTAGAATGGGAGGATCATTAACTGATGATTATGTCTCATCAAGGTCCTTGAACTTTATTGCATAAATAGTGCATCCCTTTTGGCTTGCCTTCTTTAGCTGCATGGAAAAGACTTGCCTAAGTTCTAGAGGCCTTTTTACACCACAAATCTCCACATGGTTTCCTTGATCATCAAGACACCTTATTGATTTTTCTTCGCAATCTACAAGGGCCTTATCTTTAGAAAGCCAATTTATCCCTAAAATTACATCATAAGATCCCAGTGGTGCTACACACAAATTAACTTGCGTTTTAAGACTAGGGAGTTCAAGTTCACTGCAAAACATGCATTGCTCTAGACCTTCCTCTCTACCTAGTTCCCATACTGAACTTTCCATGAATTTGCAATATAGCCTGGTCTAATTGATAATTTATATACAACATGAGGATCCAGAAAACTATCAGTGGCACCAGTATCAATCAAAATAGAAACAGGACATCTTAAAAGTTTACTCGAAAGTTGCATAGGAGGGGATTGATAATCTGCTTGGCGATTGTCAATCGCCGCATGGATATGATGTTGATTCCTCTTATTCTGTCTGTTAACCCTCTGAGGGCACACACTGGTGTAATGATCACCACCACAATTATAACAAACCCCACAAGGTGCTTTGGGCCTGTCAGAAAAATCCCTCTTGTTATTGTCCTTCTTCTTATTGAAATTAGCCATCTTATTGTTATTCTCGTTTCCATCATTACGATTGTAAGGACTACCACCCATTTTTAAATTTTGAATCTACTTGTTATTATTTCCTTGGTTACCTTGATTGCCCTAATTTCCCTGGCTACTGTTACCTTGGCAATTTCCTTGGAACTTCTTATTTCCATACTTGGCTTTTGTGCTGCATTTTATGTTCCCGTAAAAGTGCCAATTCAAAGGCTTCATCCATGGTACCAGGTCTATGCATATCCATCTCATTTCTAATTTAAGGCCTAAACGCTAGAATGAATTTATGAATTCAAAACCTCTCATCATGCTAGTACTGAGGTACGTACTTAAGCAAGTGAGAGAATTTCTCCCACTATTATGTCACCATCATTCCTCCTTGAATGAGCACCTGGAATTCTGTCATTTTCTTATCAAAATAAGAATGTGGAAGCCACCTCTTCCTGAAAAGTCTGCAATAATTTTTCCCATGTTACCTTTCTAGGAAAAAATTGTTTATTAGCCCTTTCATTCTCCCACCATGTAGCAGCTTCACCTGTAAGTTGGTAGGATCTGCATTCCGCCTTCGTTTCCTCGGATAGGATTCAAAGGGAAAAGTACCTTTCCATTTCAATAATCCATGCTTCTACCCCATCACCAAAGGATTTACCATCAAACTTGGGTGGCACAACCTTCTTGAGGTCCTTTCCCAATTCTTCAACTACCTTTGTTAGCTTACTTTGATTCTTTTCAGTTTCAGGTTTTCTCCATTTGGTTCATTTATGATGATTTCACTTTCACCAGGATCAGACCTTGTTGGCCCAGTTTGTCTTGCTTGCTCAAGGTTATCAATCCTAACCTCTTTCCTACTTAAAATTGCCAAAATATGATCCAACTTATCATTGGGATCACCACGAGATCCTCATCATTGCTCCCGCTAATAATACCTACCCTCCATTATGGCTACCCTAGGAAAACATAACATCAAGCGTAATTAGGCTTAGGTCCTAGAGTTGAACCTTGCTGCTCTGATACTAAAATGTAATGCTCAAGAGAAGATGTTCAATTAACCACATAAGTTGCCATAACTTTTTACATTTCAAGTAAAATAAAAGTAAAGGATGCATAGATCAAGAGCTTTCCATAAGAGCTCAAAAGCAAAAATAGTAATAAATTTCATTTCATGTATCCAAAAGAAGTAAATTGCATCTACAAAAAGGATCTTTGCACTGATACATATGTAAATGTCAATAGCATGTCAATGAATTTCCATAAATTCATTCATGTTCAAATTACATCATTAACTTCCAATCAATACATCTATTTCAATATTACATCAAAAACTTTCATTCCAATACATCTATTTCAAAGTTACAATAATGAATGTCAAATAAAGTTACTTTTACAAGTGGGCTTTACTAACCTTTCAAAAATAATACATAAATACATTTATAACATAAGAAAATCTGAACCTCAACTGTCGTGACACCACCGGTCTTCTTGCAAGTTGGGGCCAAGAGTGTGATTAAGGCACCTTTTTTTCCCAACCACAAAGTACAAGACTTCCATGGGTTTCTTCCTAACTCAAAGAAATCCACGGCCCTACATGAGGAGCCTAGCAACATGAAACAACAAAGCAGGAGGGAACTCTCAATGCAAGCCTGATGCCTATATGCATTCCTAACATGAGAATCACATATTTCTTGCAAACAGGAGGTGGCAAAGACCTATATACATTTATTTCTAGGCTTTTATTTCCATCTATTTCAATGGTGCATGTGCTTGGCCAAGCAAGAAAATAATTAAATGATAGTTTTAGAAAAGGTAAAACTACCGTCTCTGTGGATCCACCTTCGCCATCCTGTCTCGAAAGTTTCCCAAAAGAACAATAAATAATACACTTTCCATCTAAAGTTTTCATTCAATTTTAGACATCTCTACTTCAAAGGAATTCTAATAATTACAAAGTACACACATGGTTCACAAATAACTTTACATTAGCACACTAACTTAAGTGAAATATTGATCATACAGTTGGTTTTTGCAAGTCACTTTCAATGATTTAAAACAATCTAAGTTTGGTCTTTTGGAGAGAGTATATCTGTAAGTTCTCATTTCTATTTAAATAATTTCATCAAAGTAAGTAAATTATATAAGTTCAAAAAAAGACGAACTACTTTAATCAGCCTTAGAAGTATGGGGTAAAAATCCAACTTACAGATTACTTTCCTATTTAATAGGAGTATGTCTTACACTTTTATGAAAAAGAATAATAAGTTAAGTTTTAAAGAAAATAGAATAATTTCACTCACTTTTTATTCACAAATGCATATATCAGTAAATATCATCTAGTCTAAAATGCCATCATGTGTTTGTGTATATATATTTGTGCGTTTTGTATTCCTAAAATTCACTACTTTATAAGTATATTCTCGAGAATTACAATTTTTCCCATTTTGTAACATGTAAGTACACACGATATGAAGTTCAACAATATGGTAATAATTTTGATGCAAATGTATTCCAGTTTACAATATAATAGTGATTGCAATCAACCAATTCCATGTCTATCCATTTCTATTTTACTGATCTTGTTTATTTTCAAATATAAAAATGATATATATGTATATTTATATATGGATATATATATATATATATATATATTTAAAAATTTAGTTGCATTTACCTATATATAATTATATACATTCTCAAAAAAATTTAGAGTAAAAATAAAAAAAATAGAAGAATCTATACCACAGTGATTTCAATTAAACTCAGTTATGTTTTCTTTTACAGTCATATAAATAATCTAGATCTATGTTTCTCAGTTATATATATATATTATATATATATAGCTCTTGATTCTTTTACACAAAATATTTTTTCTCAGAAAGATAAATGTATTTCACAGTTCAATATATATATAGGACATATGTATATATACAAAACCCATGCATTGTTATTTTCCATACAAAATTCTATAGGTGAAGAAGCAGTTTTGAGATCAAAACACAGTTTAAAAGAAAATAATATAATCTTAACAGGGCTTGCACCCCCCCATATGGGGAGGCACTTCCTGTGGAGGCCAGTGCCTCCTCCACATGTCGTGGCCTGTGGAGGGGCACTCTCCCCCACAACGCAGCCCTTCCCTTATGGGGAGGGCATGACTGGGAAGAAATCCCATCCCCCCGTTTACCATGGAAATATAATTTAAAAAAAAAAAGAATCCGGATTCAATAGTATTTGAATGTTGTTCCCTTCAGAAATTCAATTTTGTTTTATGCCAAAATAATTTAGATTCTTAAAGATATGTATATATATATATTTATATAAATATACTCACATAGATTATTGTATATGTATATATAAGAATCAACAATCTGGCACAAGATTTATTCAAGAATTTATCCAGAAATAATGATATTTCTGAATAAGATACAGAGAAACAAAATTGTCTTTAAAATTTAGAAAGAATTTTGAAAAGAATGTACAGATTTCATCGTAGTATTTTGCTCAACAAACTCAACAAACATAGAGGTTTTTCACAAACAAATATTTGCACACACAGTAGTTTTCTTTTCTCTTATTTGGAATCTTAAGGCAATAAAAGAGAATTAATAATAAGAACTTGGATAATTTGTTGACAGTTGAAGATGCCTCCTTGCCACTTCCACTTCTTGTTCTCTCTGAAATTTCCTTCTTGCAAGACCTTCCTCTTCTCCTTTCCTTTTTCTTGTTCTTCTATTTTCTCATCTATTGGAAATTAAAAACAAAACAAGAAACTATCTAGTAGCCATGAAAATGAATTTGCAGAGCAATTCTCGAAAACATCAAGAAAGGTTGGTTTTTCAGTTACCCCCTTTTTCCTTTTTAAAGTTTTCTTTTTCCTTATTCCAAACCTAATCTTGAAAATAAATAGATTTTAAAATAAGAATAAGATATAACTTATCTTTTCCATTTCCCGTGCTCATATGGAAAAGATTTAAAATAAAATAATATTTAATTTAATTGCTTATAAATCCCCTTTTTGGAAAATATTTACCCAATAATTAAATAAATATCTTCTAACTATTAGTTAACTTATTAACTCACAAATTAACACAAGTTAAATGAAGAGTAGAATACTTACTTAGATTTTTATCATGCATAGACATTTAAATCAAAATCTATAATTAATTATAATTAAAACTAATTCTTTTACTTTATTATGCTTATATTTCACTATTTCTTTAATTCGAATAATCATTATTTATTTTACGAACAATAAAAATAATCAAGCCAAAATTATCATTCCTAAATGCAATCTATATGAATCTAAGTGCCTATGTGTGATCGAGAGAACATTGTGATTTATCCTGTCAAGAAGCTAACCTCCTCTCCTTAATCACACCCTTGGTCTTCGACCTCTTGCATCTCAAGTGCACTCAGGCACACAACAATAAACTGAATTAGTATCCCTTAAAGATATAAATCAAAATAATAGAATACATTAATTCAAATATTTTTATTCTATTTTGCTTCATCTTCAAAGTAAAACACATTCAATATTATTCAACTTTTCATAATTTAAGTAAACACTTTCATATGTCTCCACACCAAAACACCATAATATTCATTATTACTCTACCACACACATCAAATCATATAACAAATCCACACAAAACCAATTGCAACCTGCATCAGGGTATGAGATGTGACAATAAGTATCCACTTGTTCCCAACACTGGAGATGGGATTTATCATCTTTATAAAATCCAAACCCTATTGTGCAAAGGGCTCCTCAATCATGATCAGGCTCAAGGGCATGGCATAATTCTTCTACTTACCAGTGAAATATAGGCACTGAATACATTTTTGCACTAGATGATGGGCCTCAGAGAACATTGTAGGCTAGTAATAGCCTACCCACATTATTTTCAAGGTGGTGGTCTTGGCGGAAACGTTTCCACCCTTGGGGCTACTGTGGAATTTGTTTAGAATCCTTTCAGCCTATGGCTTGTTCACGCAACAGAAAAGGACTCCATCGTAGTTTCTTTTAAAAATAATCTCCTCTATGAATACATATTTGGTTCCTTGCAGTCAGTAGTAGTGTCATTTGTGAGGTAGGGTGTTAGTTGGGTATTTCCTAGTCTACATAAATTGCATCTGATCAACCACCCATGACTCATTAGACTCGAACTAGTTCACATTGACCTAATCAGTCTCTTTTTCTACTTGAGGGCCTAATTCCTACACGAGGTATTTACAAAAACCTCTTCCTTAGACCAGCTTGGTCGATCCGATATCCACATCATATTCCAGGATCTTGGTGATCTAGTTGGCCCTCTTTTTGGTTATCTCACCCTCAGTGATGTATTCTATAACACTGGGGTGAGCAACAAGGATGTTAACTTTTCTAGTCGATACCAGATGTCATAATTTCTTTAGGATTTTGATAATAGCTGTGTGATCAATTTTTAGAAGTGTATCAACTATATATTAAAAAAATCAAAACACACTGATAGAACATTAAATCAAAACATAAAACTAAAATAACAGAAATGCAAACTCAGTATTTCGTCATTCAAGTCATCCTATCGTCCTCTATCTCCAATGTCTTTGTCGATTCCAACTTGCTCTCAGATTGTGTGCTAGGCTCAACAAATGGTCTTCCTAGAGAACGAGATTGAATATGGATGCATGCAATGCTATGCTAAGATATGATTGTACTAATACTAAACATGATTGCTAATGCAAAATATTATGAGATTATGGAAGCTAAAGATGATAAAGACAATGCTTAGAATGCTAGAATACTATAATGCAACTATTCTCGAATGTGCATATTATAAGTTGTAGGTAAACAATGCTTGGATTTGCAAGGATATTTATAGAGTTTTTCAAAAGATTCTGATTGGATGATGTGATCAACGGCTTTGAAAATTCCTGGTAGATCGAACGGTCGAAGATGGATAAGACTGGAAAGAAAAATAGAAGAAAACATAAAGCAAGCTTTGTTTCCTTTTTGAAGAAGAGATAAGATGAGATGATAAAGATGAATTGTAAAAATCATCTTTTTAGAGGATTTTGGAAAGATTTAAGAAGATAAATAATGAATTATAAATTCAATTATTTATTTATGAGTGACATGGAGATTTTTCTTAATTAAATAAATCATTTAATTAAGATTTGAAAAGTGACATGTGGAAAGATGATAAAGATGAATTGTAAAAATCATCTTTTTGTGAGATTGAGAAAAGATTTTGAAGATAAATAATGAATTTATTAAATTCATTATTCATTTATTGGTGACATGGAAGATTTTCTTAATTAAGATTTAATTAAGATTTGAAGAATAATAAAAGATTTCATAATTAAATAAAATATTTAATTATGATTTGAAAAGATATGAAGGATATTAATTCAATAAAGATATTTAATTAAATTGCTTAAGAAATGACATGTGGATGAAATTAATAAAATAAAATATTTAATTAATTAGAAGAAAGATTTGAATAGGAGAAAGGAAATATTTAAATTTAATTAAATCAAAGGACTTGATTAAATTCAAAAAGGTGATAATTAATTAAAATAAATAAAGAGTATTTATTTCATTAATTAAGTAGACATATGGATGTGAAATAATTAAATAAAATTGATTTATTTAATCATGACAAAAGAATAAAGTGAATGAACAATATAATTAAATTAATTAAATTTAATCATATGTAGAGGACTTTAGAGAAATTAATTAAATAATAAAATATTTAATTAAATGCTAGGATTTAGACATGACCAATTTTATGCATATACAATAGCAAAGGCCTACTTTTCAACAAAGTTATAACTAGTCTCATATCCCTTGAGAATCTTGGAATGAAACACGATGGGATGTTCTCTGCTTCCCTCCTCGTCCTTTTGAGTGAGCACTGGAGCTATGTTGTGTTGGATGCTATTGTAGACACGTAAATTATCTTGATTAATAATACATGCACATGATCCTGATTACTAACACCAGTTCGTCCTAAATCATCTCCTTTGCTAACCATTTAATTGAATAATCTTTATTTGATTAAATTCATCCCATTTCATCTCTTAATTAAATAGATCAATTTTATCTAATTATTTCATCATCTCCCTTTTAATTAAATAATTCATTTTATTTAATTAATCTCTAAGGTCATCTCATTTAAATTAAATAAATCAATCTTTATTTGATTTGAATCTAACATCATCCTCTTTTAATTAAATAAATAAAACTTTATTTAATTAAGTCTAAAATCATTTTCCTCTCATTTTGATTTATTTAAATCCTAAAATCTAAGTCAAAATTCAAAATCAACTAATCTCCATCTTAATTAATCAAATCCTGATTAATGCTAATCCCAGTCCATCAAATCCTCTAGCTTTTGCAACTTGCTCATGAAAATCATTTTAATTGATTTATTAAATCTCCTTTTTCATTCAAAAAGACATCAAAATGGGAATATTCTCCAAGTTTGAATTCTCCCTTCCAAAGGACTTGTCCTCTTCAACAAAGCATTAAAGTCTCTTACAAGTCCTTTTTCTTGAGCCATGTGGCATTAACTTCATCTTTCATCTCATCCTTCAAGCCATCTTTTGAATTTCAAATTTCCCCCTCTTTGCACATTCTCCAAAATGTGCTCCATCTCTCATCAATAGCATGTTGACAAGTGGCACTTTATCATTGGATCATTTTTTGTCCCACATCCTCCATATCTTTCATTCTTCCATCCTTCTTTCCTATAAATAGAGACCTTCTCTATTTGTTTGGGGAGCCACAATCAATGTAAAATCATTATGCTCATTTGGAGAGGAGGAGATTGAGGAAAAGCTATCATTTTATGCAAGTTCATCCAAGTTATCATAGCTTTTCATCCAAATCTCCATTTTCATAGCTAGGTTATGCAAGAATTTCATCAAGGAAGCATCCAATCTTCATCAAGTCATCACAAAGCTTACAAGGGATTGGGAAAGGGCCATTTTCCACATCAAAATGACACCAATTCCCCCATGGGATTGAGTGTTTACATGATTTAATAGGATTTAATTGCTTTCTTTGTTGTGTTCTTCATTCATTTCCTATTTTGAGCATTGTAGATGAATTTCATGGGGAATCTTAGTTCTAACTTGCATATGGATCTAACATTGTGTTTGTTTGCTATGTTTTTGTGCAGGTCTAGGATTGGGGTTCACAGCTATAAACGTAAAGCAAGAAATATTTGGAGAAGTCTAGATTAGCTAATATCATAGTTGTAGAGATGGTTTCCCTAACCTACTCGAAAGAAATCTTACCTTCAGGAGTCCACTTGAATGTTAAGCCCTTCTTCAACATTAGCGTGATGGGTCTCACGATGCCCGAAAAATCTGAAATAAACCAGCTGACGAAGTTAATTTTTCCTAGAAAAGACTATAACCCATTTTCGTTGACAAGTGGTAATTCCATTATAGCCTTCACCCTTTCAAGGTCTATGGCTATTCCTTCCTTCGATACCAAAAATCCAAGCAACTTGCCTTGTGGTACAACAAAAACACATTTTTTGGTATTTAAGAAAATCCTAAACTGTTGACACTTCTAGAAGACCATTTTTAGATGATCAAAATGATCATCTTTTGATTTGGAGAAAATGGTTAGGTCATCTAAATATATTAGAATGATCTCATTAATCAATCCTTTGAAGGCGATATCCATCACTCATTGAAAAGTGGCACCTGCATTGGAGAGTCCAAAGGGCATCTTTGCATATGTGAACGTCCCCCACTTAGTGGTGAATGCCATTTTGTGCTCGTACTCGTTCTTTACATAAACTTGGTTATACCCTGAAAAACCATCGAGTAGCAAGAACATCTCTGATCTAGCCACGATCTGCAAAATTTGCTCCATTGAGGGCAAAGGGTAGTTATCTTTTAATGAGGCCTTGTTTAAGTCCCGAAAGTCCACACAGAGTCATATGCGACCATTCTTCTTTTGGACCGGGACTAGATTGTATACCCAAGTGGAATGTTTGATTGGGTATATGATCATTGACTCGACAAATTTTGTAAGCTCCTATGCCATCAATGCTTCTACTTTCAAATTAATTGGCCTTTGCTTCTATCGGAAGGGTTTTGAGCCTTCCACTAAGTTTATAGTATTTTGGACGGTGCCCAGATCGTATCCCTTGAGATCGTTGTAGGTCCAATCCACGGCCCTGTCATATTTAGCACATAATCCTTTCAACTTGTCTACTTGCACTATGTTCCTTCCAACTTTTAGCTTCTTTCCCCCTACGAATGGTGAGTTCTTTATTGTCCTCTTCGTTAGCGGTGAGTCTTCGCTTACTATTTCTTGCATCTTCACAATCAAAGAGATTCTCAAGAGAAATCAAGCCTTGTGGTAGCTTATTTCCTTTTAATTGAATTACCTATTCTTTGACAACCCTTCCACTTTTGGACCATGAATGATCGAAAGATTTCCCCGAATTTTATAGAATGGTGGAAATTTGAGCATTGTCCTCAAAGACTTGCCAGTTCTAATCATTTTTAGGTATTGATGGTTAGACAATGGTATGCATCGCATGTTGATTTTTGGGTGATTCAAGGCTTGGCTCAAATTATGAGCCAATCGAAGCCATCCAATCTATGATCAAATTTTGAATCCGCGGAATAACCTATATGTTAAAAGCTTCAAAACCTTCAATCAGGTCCCATATTCTGTGCCAGTAAGATCTCTCATCCTTACATTTTTGGCGGTTGTTTGTCTATAGACCTGGCTTACGACCAACTCTAAATCTCCAAACACATGTATTCTCTTTATGCCCATTCAATCCACAAGAACCAAACCATGGACTAAAGCCTTATATTTTGCGTTATTATTTGAGCATGGGAACTGAAAGTGGAAAGATTTGAGGGTCTTTGACCCAGTTGGAGATACTAGTCGGATGCCTACTTTAGGACTGATTTTGCATTTTCCACCATTGAAATGTAGTGTCCGCAAGTTGTTGTCACCCAGTCCACTAGGTTTCTCCTATTCCTTCACCAATTTTGGGAGGACTTGGCCATCATTGAAAATCACATAGGTGCCTAACTCGATAGCATGAAATTCCTAAATCGGTTAGAATCAATGAACTGATTGAGTAGGACCTCCTCATCAGAGGTCTGATCACTTGTGTCCTCCTTGTCTTCCAACTTCTCTATACAATGTGTCTCCTTTTTTGAGAATGAAGTATGTGTTGCTTCAAAGCTCGTACTACGTCTTCTACTATGTGTTCAAGGTGCAAAAGCTTCGACATGATCTTCATCTTTGCCACATGCTTTGTCCATAATATCAGATGAGACCAATCAAGCACTAGATATTCGCCAAGCTTTACCATGAAGTCTCTTAAAATATACATTCCAAAAATGGGGGGAATGTTGATTATGACCACTTCTTGTGTGATGGTTTGGCTAAAAAATGAGAATAAGGTCAAAGAAAGATCCTTGATGTGACTGATAATCAAGAATTTCTTCCCGTATAATTGCATGATCCCTTTCTCAAGAGGTTCATACTTAAGATTCAGGGCATCAACCACTTGTTTGGGCATGAACATGGTACTATCTCCCGAATCAATCATATTATTGTGCAAAATATTATCTCCCACAATAAGCATTAAAAAAAAGGAGTGGGCATTGGTTTTCTTACCTTTTTTTATTTGTATTGTCCATAGTATTCATGTATGTCATAGCTCCCAAGGATTGGGGTTTCGATGCGAGTTGTTTTCCTCTATCTTGATTATGTGGTGGGATCATATCCGCCTGTGGTGACTGTTCTTCCTCTTTTAATGCCTCCTATAGCAAGATCTTCTGCTCTGGTATTGATATAATATCCCACAAAGACACGTTAGTGGGCACTTTCTTTAGTTGTTCCACCACATTAAGCATTCTCACTAGTAGGACTTTAGGCTTGAATGGTTGTATTTCTTTTGCTTTAGGAAAAATTTGGTTCGATGTAGATGGGTTCAAGGCCTTGTCCATATCCTTTTGTGGAAATGGTGGAGTTTGTGACTATTGAGTGGGACGCATCTGTGAAGCTTGTTGTACTTGAGGTTGATATTGTTATGGCTATGGTTGTTGTGGTTGTATTGTTGTGGATGTGGCCATTATGGCTATGATTATTGTGGAGTTTGTTGCAAGTACTCTCTGGTGAGTCTTCTCTTGGATCACGTATTGTAATCCGATTGTACTTACAGAGTGCTGGTTGTCAGAACATCACTTACAAATACTGAATCTTCCTCCTCCATCCAAGAAAAAAGTGCTTGGTCTAGTGAGTTATCTATCTCTTGCTCTAAGGCATCCCTTGTGTCTATGCTCTAAAGCGGGAATTCTCCATTCCAGGAGACTGATAATCTTCTATATTTAAAAACACACCCTGGCCTCTCTGTTTTGCTATCTTCTATTGAAGATATCCCTTGGGATAATTACGAGGCATATGTATATCATTACATGGGAAGAACCACATGTTCTCATCTTCTGCTAAGTTGTTCTAACCTAGGACCAAATCCTTATTTTGGATATTCTTGATAGTTTGAAGTGACATGGTGACTGGGACTATTTGGTTCGTAGATGCCTATTGTTGATTACCTCCTTTTGGAGCTCCTTGGTAAGTGTTCTAATCATAAGGTAACCTTCCTCCTTGATAAGTTTGTGTGGGAGGCTTTAGAGATGCCTCCTACTGACGTTACATAAGGACTAGCTCATTTGCAAAGGACCGCATGAGGCTCTTAATATCATTGGCATCCATTGCTAGTGAAGAGGAGCCTGATGTGCTAGGTTGTGCACTTGGGTACACATACATGAATGGCAGTGGTGCAGCCAATGTGCTAGGTAATGGAGTAGAGGTACTAGGAGTTGCTTCCTCCCGGGATCCACCAGAGATCTTTGTGAACATGGGCATTGATGACCATGGTGGAAGCTTCCCTGCATCAATTAGACTATTCTCTGTGTGTACAGCCAAATCGTATGCATCAGGCAAGGTATCTTCTCCCATTGACTGTACCGAGAATGAAAATTTTGAATTGAAATCCTTTAGATAGAACATGAATTCCATAGTTGTTGGAGGCTTGGTTGTCATGGGAATCCTCTGCCAGGTTTTATGTAACCTGGTGTTGAAATCGATCATGGCCAATTGTGGGGCTCTCTTGATAGTGATCAATTGTTGTAGTAAGGAGGAACAATCTCCTTTCTCCAAGAATCACTCAAACAATTTCTCTCAGAGTTGATCCCAAGAGTGGATGGAGCCAGAGGTCAAGAATCTATACCAGTCTTGAGCCTTCCCTTTGAAAGATGCAACCAAAAATCTGAGGGCCACATTTTCTTTTACAATGTTATGGACTCTACAAAACTTTGCTATGTATTGGAGATGTTCGGAAGGGTTTTTAAAATCCTCTTCAATAAACCTCAGAATTTCTTTGAGAGCATTGGCAGGTATGGTGGGCCACACATATAGGGGTGTAGGTGGAAGTAGCAGGCTACTGCTATCCTAGGTTACAAAATTTCTAGGAGTGGGAGCACCTAAGTGAGCCATTGAGAACATATTCCTAAGGACGAGGTAGATGTGCATTCTGATTTGGAAGGTTTGGCCTCCTAGGGGAGTGGAAAAAGCTCTAGATGGTGGAATAACACTTATCACTCTATTGCTCCTAATAGGTGATACAAAACCTGTAACTCGTCTTCTCCTAGGGGTCAAAGCAGGTAGCTGGGAGTACTGGAAATTTCCTCTAGAAAATGCTCTCATTTGAACTTTGGGCATGATATTTCTAGCCTCTCTAGTTAGTTTGATTTATTAAATGTTTATGAAAAAACTTTAATTAGATGTTTGTGAAAAAATTGGGTCCCACCGGGTGTGCCAGAAAAAAGAATTGTTGATCATAAAAGCTTGTGCTTCTCTAAACAACCTTATGGGAAATTCACTAAGTGGGGGACCAAATTGCGCCTCACTGAATGACCTCCAGGATTGTTATAGTAGTTGGTTCTTCTCTGTGTTTTAAGAAAAGGGAAAAGAGAAATGCAGAGAAAAGAAAAAGATGGCAATGCACCAAAGCTTTTACAACATTTCAAAGATTAATAATTCCTTACTCATGATGAGATAAATATAAAATGCACAGACCTTTCATTGTTCAGAAGAGAACGAACAACAAAGGCTAGAGAAGTCGCAGTGCGGTCATTAAAATCTCCTCGTGGAAAGCATCCATTAAGGTTCGACAGGAATAAGAAACCCTAAGATTAATATGAATGTTTAGATCTTTATAGAACCACCTTTTCTCTTACAACATAATATGAACTTCAACATAATCTTTACAAAAAAGGAAAGAGTATAATAAATATGATCCAATTTCTAAAAGATAGCTTTAAACATAGAAGCTAATAGCATATAAAATAATTATCCAAACTATCTAGATGTATGACTTGACATAGAGCATTCAACATAAATGATATAAGAAAAAAAAATTCATGATAAAGGTCATAAAATTCACAATCTCAAGTGTTTCTCCTTAATAATATTTTTTCTTGCAATAAATCAATTGAAAACAAAGGTCAGATGCCAATTTGATTAATAGTCTTGAGAAATAAAACATGTCATAAAGTGTAAATAGTGCTTTGTAAAATCTTCCTATTCCTAAGAAATATATCTCCCTATTCTAAACCTATGATTCTTGGTCAAGTTATTTATTTTCTAACTCTCCAATTTTTTTTTTTTTAATCTATGTTGCAAACCCCTTTAAATAGCTAGAAGAAGGAGCCACCATCACAACCAATAGAGATGAATAACTACCAAGTGTTTGCATCTGACAGACTGCAATCCAATCTAAGGTCTAATTAGATCACAACAATCTTTGCTCATAAAGTTTGAGTTGCCTCATTTATGGCTCCAGGTTTTGTAGAAGCTCTACAAAGATATGTTGTTAGAAGATGATCAGATCCTAGCACAATTTGTTAAAACATGATTTGATCAGCTACAAGGAATGATAATGCCATCCCAAAATTCCAACCTTGAAAGTAAGAACCCCGCCGTGGTGTCCAATAAACTCCACCTAAAATAGATACATCTGCGAAAGACATAACCTACTTGACGAAATGGCTAACGTGTCAAGCTGGCAGGTGATTTCCAAATCTTTGAGAATAGTTTTGAGGAAATCCCCGCCAAGAAGACACGTGTCCTGGTTCAGTCCCAAAAGGAAGATGATATAATGAAAATTTGTGCACCCACCACATAGCGTGTTGCATGATTTTATGCAAGAGTAACCTTTAGCCTTCAGGGCGTGATTCTATCACAACTTGGAAAATAAGTAAGGGCCAAAAGAAGACCTGCAAGGGTTGAAAACATTGAAGGCCAATTTTTCTCCACAGTTTGCATCTTCAATGTAAGCCATTTTTTATTCTGTTAGGTCCATTGATGTTGACATTGATAGATTGCAATTGTGGAGGGAGGAGAGGTGGAAATTTTATATTGATGAACTGTCATATAGAAAAATATTAGAACTTCATATTAGTAAACACATTATTACCCAATATTTTGTTGAACCTACCAAAAATCAACCTATGCCTCTAAACAATAAATAATTTCAATTAGGTGGTGTAGGAATTCACAAATTATGGGGAATTTTTGGAATAGGTGGTGGATGGTATTTGATCATCTACCACATGTTAATTCTAAGGTTTCATTGTATTTTTTGAGAGAATTATGTGTAAGTTTTGAATTGGTTTTAAAACCAAATTATTTTGACATGAGATAATTATAGGGTGTTGGTGATGGCATGCCACAACATAGGGTAGGGGCATGTGTCAATCAAAATCAATATGTGAAAATTCCACCCATTTTTTCTCCTCCTTCGACCTATATTCTTGCTTCCATTCACTAGAAATTAATGGTTTTGACATTAGGAGCATTGAGTATGCTCTCAATAAATATAACTAATCGAACGTTACCCACATGGTAGATGTGTAGGATTTAATGGTGAATCCTCAACACCCCCAAGAATAGTTGCTAAACCAAAATATCTTCCACAAGAGAGAAAATGGCAAGAATACTTGCTTCAACAATGCAAGATTGAATATGTTGAATATACAAATGTACATAAGATGCCTTTCGTATAAAGACAAGGTGAGAGGAAGGAATAGACAAGATCATGAAAAGTGTCTTAATCCTATCACATGAGAAAAATAACTCATAACAACATAGGATACGATAAGATCTAGAAATGACAACTAAGACTTCTAGAGGGAATCTTATAATCCTAAGTAAACTTAACATGTGAATATGTCCCCTAAGTTTCTAGTAAGGAAATTAATTAGGTACAAGACATTTATTCATACTAACAACCCCTGTTAACTGCAACTTAGGGAGAATATTATTATACAAACTATGCAAAGAGACTATGAAGATAGGTTCTGACTATGATGCCATGTTAGGTACAAATTTACAATGCAAATACAATCTCTCACAATCAGATAAAAGCATAAAACCTAGTGAGACAAAACTCTCCAAAAGAGAGAAAAGAAACAAATATGGTTAATGTTTGAAAATAAAACACAATCCAATGCCTACAAATAATGTTTCTCCCCTTGGGAAGAAGATAAACCAAGTACAAGTGTAGAAATGCTTCCTATTTCGGATATGAATTGGTAGGAAGTAGAATTCATATGTATTGTGTCTTTTAAAGCTTCTCATGTGTTGCCAAGTTCTTGGTAGATGATCATGATGCCATAATCCAATCTGGTACATACCAAATCATAAAAAACTGTGACAAACCAGGAACAAATGGGAAATTATCTTGAACTAACTCCAAAGTAAAAGATGAAGTGACAATAGTTGATCCATAACTATCATCAAATATGAGAGATAAACCATCAAATTAGTCTTCCAAATCTGAAATGTGAGACTCCACAAAAAAGAAGCAATATCTAATAAGTAGAATCCCAATCAGGAAGACAAATAGATATGTATTTCAATGAATCAGTAGAAGTACTCAATGAATCATCAATAGAAGATGAATGTGTGATCTCAATTGGAGAAGAAGGAGCTACAAGAGAAGTCTTTGGATCATCAAGATGCTCAAGTTTTACATCATATTCAAACTCTTCTAAGTTCTTATTGTCATAGGGTATATTTTCAGCACCATCAAGTGGAATAAGGCAATATGAAGCACAATCATCTAGGAATGGAGGATTATGTGGATCTCCAAAAATATCCCAAACTTTGGTCCAAATCGTGCATTGGCATGAGATTCCTCTAATCTTATAGTAGGTCTCTCTAAATATGCTTGCACTAAAAATACAACCAATCAATCCTATGATATGATCATTCTTATTGCCCCAAACATATTCCTTCCATGTTTCTAAATCTGGAATGAGTCCATAAATGAGGCAAAATATTTAGCCACCTAAAATGTGTTATTATGCCTTTTTTTACATGACTCATAATTTCCTTAGTCAAAATTATTACAGAAGGATGACTTGAACAACCTATGATTATAATGATAATACATTCTCAAATGAAAAAATATGAGATCAATTCATACAATACAACTAAAATAAAGTACAATGATCAAAACAAAACCCTCCCAATTGCCAAAATATCCAAGTAATCTCTAGTACACCCTCTAGGAAAAAAGTGAAATTACAATATACTTGGGACAAAAATAGGAAAAAGTGAATGGATGAATGGATAGAGCTCCTCAATACCTTTCCAACATTGTAAGAATCACAAAAAATTGAGATTGTGGCAAAAATTTATGAGCTCGAAAGCCAAAAAATAAGATTTGAATTCAATCAACAATAAATGCTATCGAATATTTATTTTTTTAAAATTACGTACACCCCTAGAAAATTTGAGAGAGTTAACTTTCCGATAATATTTCATTTGAAAATTTTCACCTCATGGGGTGAAAGTTATAGAAAAATGAAAAAAAGGCCTATTTTAGGACCTAGGCAAACTAAATAGGGTCAAGATTCTGGCACTTGGGGCTGAAATTCAGTCACCTATGTGACCACTTGCATAGTCGCTGTAAAAATAAAAGGCTCACCACCTAGGGTAGTGGTGTTGTAACAACCCTGGTGTTCTTCATAGTAAAATTTCCAATGTTTTCACCTCAAGTGATAAACCATGATGCCAAAACATAGCAATAAAAAAATTTCTTTCCACATTGTAAATTACATGCACAATTGAAACACCACTATTTCAAAACTTCCATTGCATTCCATTGTAATTTCACAAATCTTTCCAAACATAGATGTCATATTGAATGAACTCAATTATATCATTCATGATTACATCCTTCCATATAAATTGGCACATGATATAAACATAGCTCCTCTAAGCTTCATATAGCAATAGGTATAAAAACTTGTTCTGATGTCGTCGCATTGACACATACATTCTGAATGTCCTTTCTCACTGGTGAAAACACTCTAGTTGTCCCAATACTGGTGCAAACATCCACAAACCTTAACTACTGACTGATGAGGAGAAGCATCACTCAAGCACTTTTCCGCCAAACACGGACTTAAATAAGGTCCCCCACACATCTACTCGCAGGTGAGATAGCCCTAACCTTTGACAAAGAGATTAGCTGGGAAACCTCATAACAAATGCCTATCTGAGTTAGTGTTGTGTTCTACAAACCACAACCTAATCATATGGTAGCTACTCCTATGAGTATGAAAATTCCTGAACTAGAATGCATAAAAGGAACACAATGAAATGATAGTGTAAATAGTGGCAACTTACACTACTTTGGCCAAAGTATTCTCACTTAGTACTTCAAGTGACAGTCCTCACATTCACATACACTACTACGACTCGGTTTGGATTATGACCATTCTTATACTATGCCTAGGTAATTCCTCCAATGGGTAATCTTTAACCCTAGAAATAACCTACTTCCCTTTTCTCAAAATACAATGACATCTCTGCCAATGAAGCCTAAGCATTAGTTACCCCTTCAATGGACATTCTTATCCTAGACATAACATATGAGCTTATCTTTGCATAAACAAGCTATTCACCTCAAAGAAAATCTAGTCCCAAGTTTTAAACTTATAATCTAGAGTATAGCTCCATAAGCCTCATCATAATCATAGATTACATAATTGTCTCCATTTAGTAAAATAGCACATAATAAGTGATACTCATTAAGAGTATAACCTTATCAATGAATTACCTCAATCCAATAATCATAATGACAATAGATGATTCCATTTGAGATTGTAATCTCCTTAACTAAAAGGGTTTAAGCAATGAGTCTACTTTTGTCATTACTATAACTTTGTATTTAAGAGTGCAATGCCAGTAATCAAGTAGCAACTCTAACTCACTAGGTTTCAATATACCTCTCAATCCAGGAGTAGCCCACTAGCAATCTAGTATAATCAGATCACTTTAGCTATGATTAACCCTTAAGCTACCTTTGTTTATTCATATCTAGTATATTAATACCTATGACAAAAAATTCCCCTTATTACGGAGTAATTACAAGCACTTCAAAAACAACATAAACAACTTCTAATTTCCTTTCAAAGCAAATGTTATATTTCCATAATGCAAGTAAACTCAATAGATCAAATAAAGCACTCAAGAATAAATCTTTCATAAACAAATACAAATAAAGGAAGATGTATCATCATGCCTATACGACACCTATCCAATTAACTAGTTTGTTGCACAACTTTCCAATAACGGTCTACTAGCTTCACTTTGACCTCACAAGCAATACCTCAATAATACCTCTCTCACTAGTTGATAATATGCTTCTCTCTAATATAACTCAAACAATACAACTCACAAAATACTCAAAGCTCTCTCTGAATACATCAAAATATTGTAGATTAGAAAATGAAGAGTAGAATGGAATGGAATGCAAATGGAATGCATCTCAAATGAGAGCTCTACCTCTCTATTTATACAACATAAATGAGACTACATAGCCTACAAAAAAGGCATGTGATTTGACATCAGTGGCCATGCAAGTTGACTCACTTCACTTTGAAAAATGGTGGCAGCAAATACAAATTTTACTCAACACACTAAGCTACAGGTCGACCTCTAAGTTGGAAAATAGCTTATGACTATTTCAATCTGCACATGATCAAAAGGTGACAGTCAATTTGTTCCCAAAATGGACTTCTACAACATGTAGAAGTTTTACCATATGGCACCAAGAAAGCAACTATTTCCCTACAATTTGGTGTGGCGTTTACTTAATCAATCAACATTTAAAATGTAACACATGTTGCACAAGTCAACTAAGTCTATGCTTAGCAGGGAATATAAGAATGATGAGTTGTTGGGTGCTTTAAATGATATTTTGACCATTTCAATGCCTTGCTGTAACTTATCCTATCATCATGCATTTATATTTACTTTGTTGTTGGTAAGAATCCATCGATATTTGATGAGGTGTCATAATATAATTTTTATTTACTAAGTCATGCACTCTCTCTCATAGCATTGATTAAGTCAAACTCCTCATATCGACTCATTTGATACACTATATATTGCATATAGTTCGCACTTTATTCATTTCCAATATACTTTATACTCAGCGTTTTCAGTGTTATACATTTGTCATTTACAAATCGACCTTTTTTCAAGTAATAAGTCAGCCTCTAAGCATTTCATATGTTAATCGACCACCAAGCACATATTCATATATACACATAAATATATATTTATATATATATATATAAGTCAACAAATAGTTTTAACACTACGTCTTTTATATATATATATATATGTATGTATATGCACATATATATATATACTAATAATAATTCCATGTCAAACAAGTATACATACATTCAATATATGAATGAATACAAACAATTTAACATTCACACAATAATAATAATATATTATATACATACATACATATATACACACACTGCTCTATATAAGCATTAATGCTCATGTGTATATATGTATATATATGCATATATCCAATCACATATATATTCATATCGTACAAAACAATAAAGCCATAATCTATTCGATAATTGAACAATTACAACTATGTAATATATTCACAATAATAATATATGTGTATATATAGACATGTACATATATATATGATATATACACTTCTCTAATAAGAATTAATGCTTATGCTTGCATATATATATACATGAAATATATACATATTCTATAGCGATTAATAGTCAAATAACCCCTTTGGTATCCAAAATGATTATGACCATGTGACTATATTCATCTTAACATATTTACACACATATATGCATATCTATACATATGTTGTCATATTCGTATGGACATCCCATTATATCCAACGTACGCGGATGTCAACATATGTGTATATATGCATATATGCATATATCCCAAATACTCATTTAACCACACAAATAAGCGTAGTATATAGGGATGAACTCACAAGCTCAAACAAATAAACATCACCCAAGCATGCATTCAATAGTAATCAAGACCCTTACTAATGCAAACACATCATTCTAAGGATGACCTACCAATTCCCAACATAATAACTTGACTCAACCATTCTACTATGAGTGTGTATAAGCTCAGATAGGTTTCATTTAGGGTTATCTGACCAATCATTTCTCCTGAGTGATACTTCCCCTTCGCCTGGAGGAATGAACTTGTCCTTGCAACTAGCTCAACACATTTACAATGGTAGTTAGACATTCATAATAAATCCATATGCATCATAACTTTAGCATATTCATATAAAAATCAATGTAAACATATTTAGTCTTTCAAATCCATATTAAGCATTTATCAACACTTTCACATAATAGCTATTTCAGTATCCCATTAATCATATCAAAATCATGATTGCATTTACCATCCTATTTACCCGTGAAGGTAAAAGTAAATCGATAACAAAAAGATGGGGTGTAAAAGGCACCACCCAAGTGGTAGGGCATGGTGAGCGGTGAGCATAAGTTATGCTACCAAGGGCTCAACCCCTCCTTGCAGCAAGTGATTATGAGCTCTCCAACCCCGTGACTAGATCTGTCAGCAATTTGACCAGCTAACAAGACCCTATCAGGTTGTAGAAAAGGTACGAGCGCTATAGAATATTGAATATGCCAACCACAACATTTTAAAAAATCCTAGAAATATAAAATATACCACAAACAATTAAATACAAAATATTTACCTAGAACTACTAAATTTTTTAATAAAATCTATAGGATTTAATTTTTTGTGTGAAAATAAAAAAATGCATCGACTGTTTGGGGGTAGTATGGCCTACTTGGGAAATTTTTTTTGCCTCAAAAACACTTGAGGCCAAATATCATCAAATTTTATATCAAAATTTAACTATCCATCCTTTTGATTGCAATGGAAAAGTTGATTTGGGTGAAAGTGTCCCAAAATTTTAGCTACCTCTAGATCTTGCAACTGAAACCCTCAAAATGAAACCTTCATAGATCAAGAAAAACATAACCAAATTTGACGAAATGAAAGACAAATTTTAATTTCTTTGATGCCCTAGATTCAACATGAGGTCCTTGAAACCGCAACATGCACCTAGAAAATATTCAAGCCAACACAAAACCCTTAGATTTGGGAAGGAATCTACAACACTAGAGCTTTGATACCAAATGGTGACTCATCAACACCCCCAGGAATAGTTTCTAGACCAAAATATCTTCCACAAGAGAAAATGGCAAGAATAATTGCTTCAAAAATGCAAGATTGAACCATGGTTGAATATACAAATATACATAAGATGCCTTGCTTATAAAGGCAATGCGAGAGGAAGGATTAGACAAGATCATGACAAGTGTCTTAATACTATCATATGAGGTAACTAACTCATAAAAACCTAGGATAAGATAAGATCTATAAATCAAAATCAAGACTTCTAGAAGGAATCTTATAATCCTAAGTAAACTTAACATGTGAATGTGTCCCCTAAGTTCCTAGTAAGAAAATTAACTAGGTACAAGACATTTATTCACACTAATAAGATGAAGTCAATAGTAGAGAGCATGGAAGATATTCTACTAGTCCTATTAGTTCACACATGTCAGCACCACATTTTGGTGGAAATTGCAATCAACCATGTTATGGTCCTTCTCCTAGATCCACTTCAACACCTACATCAAAGGAAAAAACCATTCTTAGATTTACTATATTCAGATCATCCTACACAAGTACATATCACATTTTTATTTCTTTCAAGTGTAGAATGTACATATCAATTTCTATTTAATAATAAATTATATATAATGTGAATTTTTTGGTGTAGATGAGTGGCCCTAGGACCTCATCTCGATTAGATCAACCATGTTTGTGTCGAAAACTATACAACTCATAACACCTTATGTGGTAAATTAATAATTTGGTCCTAAAACCATACATGCATCTAGTTCTAATTAGTTTAATCAAAACTTATACTTATTTTACTAAAATTATGTAATTTAATTTGAATACAAGAAACATTTTTACTATAGTAGGGAGTTCATGCCACTTCCATGTCAGACCAACCAAAAGATGCGGTGAGTGATCCTCCATCATCGGTTGCTATGCTCAAATCATCCATAGTGTGTGTTTTCAAAAATTGTATCATTATTTATATTTGAATTCATTCGATGTAGATAATTTTATAATTTTGAAATCACTCTTGAATTTAATTATGCAGGATGATAGCACTATAAGGGTAGCTAGTGGTCCTACCACTGATTAGGGAAAATTTTGTGACATTGACATAATTCCAGGTCCTAATAGTAAATTTTCTATGAAAATTCTAGGTATTTTAAATGGTCACATGTTTCAGTAAATATTCTAGCCTAATTTATTCTATTTGAATATGTCACTACAATTTTTGACACATAATTGATAGTTGTACCAAGGCATCAGGATGTAGCCCAATCAGATGACATTGATCATATAGTACAATGTGCACACTTGAGTCTTGATTTAAATATTTATTTTATTTCATGATTTTGTAAATTAAATGAAAATAATTTTTATTTAAATAATTTATGCACATGTATGTAATTTTTTGAAGTTTTATCTTATTTCAAGTTTTTTTCTTCTACAACGTCAAGCAAATGGATCTATTTCATGTGGAACAAAGAGGCCTCTTGATTTTAGTGATGATAGAACATAAAATATAATTTGATATTTGTTTTGTGGACTTTGAGTTATTGATGTACTATGACACATGTATTTATTTTATGATGTATATGCTTGTAGACATTTCCCAAGATTTAAATATCATGAACTATGATGTATTTACTTTATATGTTGACTATGAAGTTACATTTCAATACATATTTATTTTATTATTTCATGGAATAGATACATATTGGGTATGAGAATTTTTAATTTGTGCCTAATATAACTAAATTTATTATTTATTACATTTCTAGATTTTATGCATTAACATGTTTATCAAACTCTAAATGTGATCCTTTAAGTTTCCTATAATTAAGATCCCAACTTTGTCAAATTCAAGCCCTAGATGCTATAATAAACATTATACGTGAGAAGAAGTGTAAATAAAGATAAGAATAATCTCAATTTAACTACTATTTTTTTTTATTTTCTAAATGATGATCTATGAAATATTGGGAAGTTAAAACCCCAAGATGAAAATAATTTTATCTTATTATTTTAAAGCTATATGTTACAAATAATGCTTAACTTAATTATTTTTCAAATAATTATTTAAAACCCTAATTTGCAAAATAAAATGGTCTACAAAACCTATTTGAAAAAAGGGTGGTTGTTGATCCTTTCTAGAGAGCTTCTTTCCTCTTCAACCTATACTTCATTTCTGATGGCTCGAAATCACATATTTTTGGAAAATATAATCTACTGCCTTTAAAGGTTCCATTTAAAGAATTTAATGAAAGAGGGTTTGATCAAACCCCTTGATAGAACCCCTGCTAGCTTTAAACCATACCTATAATGGAGCCTCCCTGACACTCATCGCTGATAAAACCACTTTGATTCACCTTTGGGGATCAAACAACGTTTTAAAATTTCACGCTTTGTAACTATGTAGCCCTTATTATAAGCTTCCCAAAAGCATAATTCTTAACATATATTTAATTTTTATTATATTTAATTTTATTTTGTGAATGTAAGTTTTCAATGAACATCATGTCTTTGTTTCATTACATAAGGAAAAATAGGAAAATAGGAGAAAAAAATCTAAAAATGCATGTGCACTAGGTATTGATGTCCTTATTCCAACAAAAATAATAAGTTAATTCAAATGCATACAAAAAAAGTTGTATGGGCACACCTCATTCAAATTATAATTACTCTTAACTTGAAAATTAATTTAAAACATATATGGAAATCAAAAACATGAAGAAATATCCTACCAGATATTGGTGTAAAAAATTGTATTATTAAAATTAGAATTGTATCCTTCTATAAAAATATGTATAATGGGTGATCACTTTTTAAAATGTTGTTTAGTAGAAAAAATAAGTTATTAAAAATTACATAAAAGGTTTCACAATTTTTATTTTATTTTATTTTTAAATATAATTAGAATCTACACACAAAATCTCACAAATCACTAGTTTTCTTCATCTTCAAATTCTTAATGGTTTAGTTGCTATAGGTGTAGGAAAGTGAAGATCTGGTGAAAAAAGTTGATTTCAATGCCAAGTTTGACTAAAAAGTGTAACCCATTATTGTGGGATCACCCTATTGCTTCTACTGAGTGGAACATGGTTTAAAAATTGATTGCAACCTATGTTTACATAACAAGACACACGAATGAAGATATGCAAAGTTAAGTTGAATTATAGCAAATAAAATTTTTTAGTTATTTCTTTTCTACATTGGTTGATTCTTGTTTGAGCTATATGCTATGTAACTTTTCCAATAACTAGATCAAAAATTTAGAGGGTAAGTTGATCAATTTTTAATTTAATTGATCATCCCATTAGAGAATGACAAAGGGCCTATCACATCTTATTAGAATGAGAAGTGAATTTTTTTTTACTAACTCGTACTAGTGACAATACTAGAAACTAATTTATTTAGGATCTCTAATTATAAGAAGGATACTAGGGAAATAATTTTGAATGAGTCTATAAGATATAGACTAAATAAAAAGTATATTATAAAACTAATTACTTATACTATTGAAGAATTGTATGAACAAAGGATTTTGAAGACATGTAATGAATAAGACTATGCTGAAAGGAAAACCATAATAATCCACATGCTATAATTATTAGAATGGATCCTTTCTACTAGAGCTATGGATACTCTACTATTAAGATATTAATTTCCTTCAACCACTAACATTAAATATCCAACATGGATATTTAATATTAGGGCTTACATAAAATGACTCATATATATTTAGTGAGTCTTAGTGGTTTACACCTAAAAATCTACTATGAATGATATCACAATTGTTCTCATTGACATTCTCTCAAGTACACATCATTATCTATCCAAATTAAGATATTTAAGATTGCATTATCATCAAATTTCAACAACATACAGGATACAAAAAAATGGATCAATCATCTAGGTATGATAATATGTAATATAGAAGGTGAAATAACTTTTTTCACGAGTTGAATGTGTTACCAATTTTTCACTACAACTCAATTGGTGGAGTTGATTAAATTTTGTTATATCTTGAAGTGAAAGTTTAGTTATTTCTACATGTGCTTTAAGTGTTGTTTGCACTGCATTCATCAAGTACCAGTTGTGCAAGTGTTTTCAGTAAAAGGAGTTTCAAAAGTATTGCTCAATGCTTTACAAATCAAATGGAGTACAAAAATAGAGTATACAAATGATTAAGCATAACAAATTGCTTTCATTTATTTCATGATGCTATTCAAATTACATATTTCATTTGATTGCAAGAATACAAATGATTGTATAACTTTGGATTTCAATGCATTTCTTTCATAATGGAAATGAAAGAAGAATTTAATGAATCCACACAAGCCGTGGTTTTAGCTGATTCCATTCATTGCGGAAAGTAAATTCTACCACTGAAAGTAAAAATGAATAAGAAAAGTAGATAGTAGAAGACATATCCATCATTGCCTGATTCTTGATCTTCAGTTGAGACACTTGTTGCTTGCTTCATCCTGCTTTCGATCCCAAGTACACCTACATAAAATTGGGAAAGTCCTGTTAGAGCTCCGAATATGAGTTATACTACATGCTCTACCAACAAAAATATAATTCACTCATTGGAATGCATGGAATCGACTAAAAGAAAAGTGCAAAAACAAGAGCTGAAAATGGAGTGTCACATCATAATAATATATTATTTATGCTAACATTGTTTGGTTCCTTGTGCAGGTATAGGAAAATCCTTGTAGCTGATCATCTTATGATGATAAAATCATGTGGAGTAAAATGGGCTCCCACAAGGGTAGAGCTCGGCATGCTGCCCCTTTAATAGAAAAGTGGGTTGAATAAGGAAATTACAAATATCATGCTCATCTGAGCTATTCAATTGAAGGATTAAAACAAAATTTCATTCATCAGAGCAATCAAGTACATTGTTCATTCATAACAGTCAAGTTTGAATAATGAAATGAGGATTACCAGTGAACAATGAACTTAATGGATTCAATTAAATTGAAATACAAGTTTAAGGATTGCCACATTAATTGCTTTTGTTGCCATTGGTTTTTTTTCACGTTTATTCATTCTGTTTCATAATATTTTGTTATGTTACAACAAGTTTTCATGCTCATAATATGATAGTGAATAGGCATACATAATTCCTCATCAACAAAGTATCAAGAAGTGATAACTGAAAGCCATTTGGAGGAGCTTCAAAGAACTATCATCAAAGTACACCAAAGATCAAAGTTCATTTCAGTTGTAGCTGCTCGGAGGAAGGTAAAAAATGTATGAAAGTTTAAAGGGAAAGTGCTTCCATTAGGAAATTGAAAGTGCTAGGTGGCTGAGAGAGAGAATGTGGACCATGGAGCTATAATGATTGAATGCAAATGTTGCATTAAATGAAGTGGATACACCAAATTTAAATGATATCAGGAGAAAAAATGCATGGAACAACCTTTTCTTAATGGAACATAAAAATGCATGAAGAGTGCCAAGATAAAGAGCATTGATATCATCTAATCAATGCATGAATAGTACAAGTGAGAAACAATTCTGAATTTCTTGTTTTATGTCTCGCCAAGGAAATCTTTGCATAAAATTGAAAATAGAAAATGAGGACAACATTAAGGGTTTGAAATTGTTTTCTCTCTTCAAATGATGCCTTTCATCATGTTTATATTGTTTCCATGCAACCATTTTTTGTTGGTTGTCTCTACACATGGATAGTACAGTCATCCTTTAAGTGGTGAAAGAAGCAACTTATTCAAGCGCAAAGTGCAGTGATAAAAAATGTTTGATAAAGAGGAATATGAAGCAAGAGGCCAACAATTTTGAGGTTCAAGAAATATCAATGAAAGGACAACATTAAAAGTAACTTGTAAGGAGTACAGATGCCACTATTTTATCATAGTTTATGTGATCACTAAGCAATAAGAACATGATTGTTTTCATTCCCAGGTGTATAACATGAGGGAATAAATGAAAGTTTGGTGCAAGCTAGAATACATCATGGGGTTTTTGACTAAAGTGCAGTTTATATTCAAAATAGAGAATGCCCATATGGGGATTTTAATTCAAAATGCATTTTCTTCAAAATACCATTTACCTATGTAAGGGTTTTGACAGAAACTACATGCATTTGAAATACAAAGACATATATTCTTCATGGGTCAAGCTCCAATTAGAATAAACATGATGATTTTCTTCCAAGTTACAAAATACCCATATAGGGGTTTTGTTTTAAAACACAAATTTCTTCATATCATGGTGGACCATATTGGTTTTCAACAGAAAATCACATTATAAACATTATTTCTTCAAGATACCGAATAACCACATGAGGATTTGTCTCAAAAAATACAAAAGGAATGAAATGCCATCATGGGTCGAACCCATAAGTGTTTAAAAAAGTTCATATCAAGCATATACATGGTGCGGCCTGGAGATATTTTTGCTCTTTAAATGTTTGCCAACTCACAGAAGAGGGAAAAACCATTTTAGTTTTCCATCTGAATCTCAAATCTGAAGCTAACAATGATTACAATGGAAGAAAATATTTATAGAATTCTAGAATCAAGTATACATGGTGCAGCCTATGTGATGGCCTACTTTTCTTTTAAAAGCAATCACAATTTCTTGGAGAAACAAGATTTTATAAGCATTGGCTTTCAACAAAAAAATACAAGAACAACAACGCTTACCATGCCACGCCTATGGAAGAGAAAAAGATGGCAGCCAAGCTCTCACAGAGCTTCCAAAAAAAGCTTGAGCTCACCCTCATGGTGGCCAAGAAGAAAGGAAAATATAGAAATTCAAAAGATGCATCAGAAAAATGTAATGGCCACGGCCTGTGAGGCCATTTTTCTCATCAAAATGACCTGAGAAACAAATGGAAGTGCAGTCAAAGCTTACCAAGAGTAGTGGAGGTTGAATATGGCGAGGATTCAAAGAGGAAGGAGCTCAAAGGGAGGATCCAAGTCCAAACCCTACTCATGGGGGCGCTCTTTCTCAGCGAGCTTTTTCTCCAAAGTCACCAAATGCAAATGATGTGATTTTAGGGTTTGTCCAAGTTTTGTCTATCCTCATTCCCTAATTCAAAAATGGGATTTTCATTTAAGATTGATGCCTTAAGTTTATTCTTTGATGTCTTATACATGCCCTAGGTCAAGCATTATGGAGGTCTTCACATTATTATTTGCCTAAATCTTTAGGGTTGTTTGATAAAATATTTCATGGCTCAAGACTTTAGGGATTTGTGTGATGTCAATCTTATGCCTTAGTACAAAAAATGGAGAATGACTAAATGCCTTAGGTTTTTAATTGATTCTGAGAGAAATCAATTAAAATATGAATGAGAAATTATTTATGCCTTAGGTAAAACAATTATGTCTTAGGCTTTGTTTTTAAAACTGATTTTGTAGAAATCAGATATGTCTTGGAGAAATATGCCTTAGTTTTATTTTTCAATTGATTTTAAAGAAATCAATTAAAACATTGCCTAATGTTTTATGATTTTTTATGAGAAAAATCAAATTGTAATGGAGATAAATATTGTTTTGAAAAAGATTCTAAATCTTTAATTGCAAAAATAGGTCAAATTGAGAGAATAAAAATCTACAAATCTTGTAAAGCAAGAATAAAATAATGCTTTATAAATTGTTTTATTTCTTTGCTATTTTTAGCAGATTGGTGTTTTTTTTTCTCTTGGTCGGATTTGAGCTTCATGGGGAGGAGATAGGGTGTTTTTTTGCTTTTAAAACAAAGAAAACCTATTTTTAGGTTCTTTTCAGCATGCACATGAAAAAAGAGAGAATTTTCCATTTCGGTTACTCTTTTTGGGGCAGTTTTTGATGTTTTTCCTTGAGCTTTCTTCTTGAGCTCAGATTAGGGTTTTGGTGATATATCTTGAGGAAAAAAATAGATTTTTTCTTGGTCCAAATTATTGGTTATTGCTCTGATACACTTTCTGAGAGTTTGTAAACTTTTTGTACTTAGTTTAGACAGATACACTCTTTCAGTTTCAATAAAGCAGCATAGTTCTTCCCATTTTTCTTGTCTCAGTTTTGTAATGGCAATCTGATGTCTTTGTGTTTCAAACTTGAATCCTTATATGTCTTGTTGTTGTGAATCTTTGTTCAAAATTACATGGTTTCAGGTTGCATGTTGTATTTAGTTCTTTTAAATCTTCATGCAAATCACTGATGAAAACATGTGCTAATGAGATTGTGAGGGCTATTGTGATTAGGAAACTGTTGTGAGTGATAAATTCTGAATTTTCATAAGTCTAGTGAATCATCTTTTAGTCATAGGTTTTAATTTTAGTTTACCCTTCTTCCTTTTACCTCGAAGAGCATTTAGAATAGGATTTTTTATTCAAAGAACCAACTCACTCTGGAGATTCCTTCATTTAAATCACCCACATCTGAAGAAGGTTTCCATGTGACAACATATAGTTAAATTTCTGCAAATTTAACACAAGGTGCATATCTGATTGATAACAGAATGCACAAATAGTGGTCACCAATGTCATCTAGTTGTGGGAGACCTGAAACAAAAATGATTAATTATAATTAAGAGATGACTTAAGGTAATGTAAGAGGATAGATTATGGGGAGATACATGAGAATTGACTCTAAGTCATGTAAGAAAATTAGATATAACTAAGTGATGACATAAAGGGAGGTAAGAGGATGGATTCAGGGGAGATAAGAGGATGACTTGAGGGGATGTAAGAGGATGGACTAAGGGGAGCTATGAGGATGAATTAACGAGATGTAAGATGAATGATTAAGGGGAGATACATGAGCCTTGACTCAAGGTATGTGCCATGTGAGAAAATTACTTCTATAATTAGGAGATGGCTTAAGGGTAGGTAAGAGGATGGCTTGAGGATAGGTAAAAGGATGACTTTGATGCAGTGCTAGAGGAAGAAACACAACTATCTCAATCTCATTTAACTAAACTCAATCATCCTTGTTTGATCACTCATCTCAAGAATAAATTTTCCTTCATAAAGCCATTATTTCATCACACCAAACTGAGGACTATTTACAAATATTTTCATTTCATCTTCAAGACACCTTAAACAACATTCAATTGATTGACCCAAACCTTTACTTCAACACAATCAACTCAAATTTGTGATCTTACATAAAAGACTGTTATAAATCAACATTTAGTGTTGGATGTTGTGGTTGTGTTACTGATATGTGGTTTCCATTGATGTCAACACTATTAGCATTGTTGCATTAGAACCTGTATATGTCGAGGATATTGAGAAAATTGTAATAAGAAGTGCTACAGGTTGTAAGTGATGAAGTGAAGTTATTTCTATCGGTGTGTTCAGTACGTTGTTGTTCTAAGGTTGTGGACAAAAGGGTTTCTTGTTGAGTATGCCTATTTTATCCATGTCAAGTTTCAAAGATCCACATGAAGAGTTGATCGAGTTATGGTGATTTTCATTCTAACAGTTTTTTTGTCACTTCATTTAGTGTTCTTGATTGAAGATTCTATGATTTCAATAAGTTCAGTTGTTGTGGATGCTTCTCTGGTGTTTCATGATGCTTGTGGATGTTTCTAGTTTGTTCTCTGTCTTTGTGGCATGTCTGCACTGATCGTTGTGTTTGTGATCCAATATTTTCTCTTGTGTGTTCATGTTTTTCATGTTCTTGGCCGACAAGGTGTTGAAGCATGTTGTGGATCTTCAAGAAGAAATTAATTGAAGTTTTTTCATGTTGGAGATGTTGTTTTAGTCTTCACTATGTTATGGACAACCTTGGTTGATTTTCATGAATAATCTTTATTTTGGGCCGACTGTTTGTAATTATTTTATTATCTTTTTGTGGCCGAAAAATAGCAATGTAATTTCTTGTTGCAGATATATAAGAGCAATTGTTTGAAGTGTGGAAGAGGTGTGAATGAAAAGTGTATGAGTCTTGTGTGAGAATAAAGTTCAAATCATTCAAAGGAAAAGAAGAGAGTGAAGAAGAGTGAAGAATTGTTCATGTGCTTAACTGAAACTATAGCCAGGCATTAGCAGATACTATTTTCTCAGTTCAAATATAAATGGTTTTAATCCGAATATTTCTATAAGACAGTGTGTCTTCCTTGGGCAGTAAGCCTTGTTGTATTGCAGTGAGCTCTAGGCAATGTACCTAAATGCATGTCCATTCCCCATTAATATTTCCTTATACTTTTAATAGTGTATAATCTTGTGGATTGACCTCCACTGTGGTTTTTCCCTAACATGGTTTCCATGTAAAAATCTTGGTGTTATGTGTGCTTCTGATGTGTTGTTCATTTATGATTTCATGATTAATGATCAGATCTGAAATTAAGGCTAATAAGTTGAATAAGTTGAATAAGTTTATGATTCGGTGACAACTAATTCACCCCCCCTCTTAGTTGTCTGCCCTTGAGTTGCCAACATTTAGGTCCTTTAAGACCTCATAAACACCCAACACAAGATTCCCAAGCCTATTAAACTTCTTAATGCCTCAATCATGTATAAATACATCTGTACAAACTATTTAAACCATTCCCAAATCATTAATCATGATAATTCTTCAAACCCTTACTGTAAACCATTCAAATCTAATTTCAAAACATGACTATTTTAGATTGCTAGTCAAAGATCAGCATAAACAATTAACAAAAAACCTTCAAATCCTTAAGGAATGAATCTCAAATACACTAATACAAATTTTCCAAACTCCACTATCAAGGAAGAATACCAGATTCACAAGTAAAATACATAATACCTTCACTGTACGTTGTTTACCATTCATATTCCCCTTTTCTCAGACCTAGGGCTTATTGGATGTCATCACTCCAAACACAAATTCACCCAACAAATGCTTTGGAAACCCTTAATTATATCCGAACAAGCTTATCAAACCATCAAAAGTTCATTTCCATATGTATTTTTACAAACCCTAATTGCTAATCTCATAAAATTTTGTATTTTTCAAACTATAGCAGCCTTTGGCTTCAATTTTCCACACCTAAACCTTTTTTCTTTGACCTGAAACTTATTGCATATGAAATTGGATGAAAAAAAGAGAAAAATCACCAATTTTTAAGAATTTCCACCAGTGGAATTGGAATTTATCACCAATTTAGTATCAAAACTCTTATTTGCTAGAATTTCAAACCCACTTTCAGTAATTTGTTCATATCTCCCTTGATATTTGATAAAATGACCTCAAACTAAAGCCAAAAAAAATATAACTCATTCCTCTATCCAACCATATAAGATTTATTTCATTTGGAGGCCATACCTGCATGTACAATTTGCTACAACACAACTATTATAGAGAAATCTAGAAAGTTGCAGTCAATAAAACCACCATAACTTCCACAAATCAATGCCAATCTGCATGAGAAAAAGTTTTTTTGGAAGGTGATTGAGTCTACTTACACATCCAACCACTTAGAAATTAATTATATCCTGTACTAGGCCGTACAACTTCTGAAAACAGAAAAATTCTATCAAAAAATACAAAAAAAAATGTTTTATTTTATTCCAATGCAAAATCTCAATCACCCATGCCTCAAAATGGTTACAAAATCCTTTTTATAGGAATTCCAACTTGTTTTTTCACATTCTAACTACCTCCCAATGCCTAGAACTAATAATGACCTTTCAACTTCCTTGGTTGCATATTTTGCAACTTTACATTTTTTTCAATTTTACAACTTTTGTGACAACTTTTGCATTTTTTTAAATACAATTTACATTTTTGCATAAATGACCTCCTAAAGACCTTAAATATATGGAAAATGACTCTCATAGCCTTATTATTAGGTAAAACATCAAATTGAATCATTTTTCAAATATTTCCACATGGAGGCATAATTTGTTAGGGTGCTCCTGCACCAAACTCCCAGCCAAATAAAGAATCCAGGTCCACTTGGATTTTGAAGTTGTCAACAAGTATTCATCTCCTTGTATTCTCTACCACCTTAAACTGTTTTCATCACCTTCATCTTCACCTTGGGCTTCATTTTTTGTCCATGCAAATTAGTCTTCCATTATGCTTTCCAATAGTATGATGTTTCTCAATCTTCATTTCAACGTCTTGTCCTTCTCAAAACTATTTCACTTTAATCTTCAAATGGTTTCCTATCCAAATCATTAGTGTAATAAAGAAATGACATACTAAACAAACCATAATACATCCATCTTTTCTCAATTCTTTGCAAATCTCCATAAGCAATTCATCCTTGATCATTTCTTCATCTATCCTTGTCACCAACTCAAAGTCTTCTTTCTCATAAATCAAGTCCTTCATAGATGTATCATCTTTGTCTTCATCATCTTTCAATTCTTCACTTGCATCTTCAAACACTTCTTCTTCTTTCTCTTTCATCTTCAATTATCTTTTTGCTTGTCTTCTCCTTCTAACAATCTTTTGTATGGGCCATGTGACTCTTTTTTCAACCTTCAAGTGTAACTTTTCATTTCCTCAATCATCTGCTCCATCTTTTTCATGGATTCTTGGAACTCTTCTTCAAACCTCTTCAACTCTTGCCTTAACTCAGCAATTTCTCTATCAAACTTTGCTTGTCTCTTTCTCTTCTTCCTCTCTTTCTCTAATTGCAAATTCCTTCTCAGTATCTCCATCTCTTCTAGATGGTCTCAGCAAGTCTCTCCTTGCTCACAACTTTTCAACTTTCCTCAACTTTCTCTCTACCTTCTCAATGGAAGCAACCAGGTTCTGACATAACCTACAACCAACCACATCACAACACCAAACACAAAACCACAACTACAACTCACCAGCCCAAATCTTTCCCGAGCTCTGATATGAATCTGATGCAGTGTTAGAGCAAGAAACACAACTTTCTCAATCTCATTTAACTAAACTCAATCATCCTTGTTTGATCACTCATCTCAAGAACAAATTTTCCTTCATAAGCCCTTATTTCATCACTCCAAACTGAGGACTATGTACAAAGCTTCTCATTTCATCTTCAAGACACCTTAAACAACATTCAATTGATTGACCCAAACCTTTACTTCAACAAACGCAACTCAAATTTGTGATCTTACATAAGAGACTGTTATAAATCAGCATTTAGGTCCTTTAAGACCTCATAAACACCCAACATAAGATTCTCAAGCCTATTAAACTTCTTAATGCCTCAATCATGTATAAATACATTTGTACAAACTATTTAAACCATTCCCCAATCATTAATCATGATAATTCTTCAAACCCTTACTGTAAACCATTCAAATTTGATTTCAAAACATGACTGTTTTAGAATTCCAGTCAAAGATCGGCATAAACAATGAACACAAAACCTTCAAATCCTTAAGGAATGAACCTCAAATACACCAATACAAATTTCCCAAACTCCACTATCAAGCAAGAATACCAGATTCACAAGTAAAATACACAATACCTTCATTGTACACTATTTACCATTCATATTCCTCTTTTCTCAGATCTAGGGATTATTGGATGTCATCACTCCAAACAAAAATTCACCCAAAAAATTCTTTGGAAAACCTTAATTAGATCTGAACAAGCTTATCAAACCATCAAAATTTTATTTCCACATGTATTTTTGCAAACCCTAAGTGCTAATCTCATAAAATTCTATATTTTTCAGACTGTAGCAGCCTTTGGCTTCAATTTTCCACACCTAACCCTTATTTCTTTTCCTGAAACTTATTGCATATGAAAATGGATGCAACAAAGAGAAAAATTGCCAATTTTTAAGAATTTTCACTGGTGGAATGGGAATTTATCACCAATTTAATATCAAAACCCTTGTTTGTTGGAATTTCAAACCCACTTTCAGTAATTTGTTCATATCTCCCTTGATATTTAATGAAATTACCTCAAACCAATGCCAAAAGAAATCTAACTCATTCGTCTATCCAACCATATAAGATTTAGTTCATTTGAAGGACATACTTGAATGTACAATTTGCTGCAACACAACTGTTATAGAGAAATCTGGAAAGTTGCAGTCAATAAAACCACCATAACTTCCACAAATCAATGCCAATCTACATGAGAAAAAGTTTTTTTGGAAGGTGATTGAATATACTTACACATCTAGCCACTTAGACATGAATTCTAGCCTGTACTAGGTCGTACAACTTCTAAAAACAGAGAAATTCTATCGATAAATACATAAAATCAGTGTTTTATTTTATTCCAATGCAAAATCTCAATCACCCACGCCTCAAAATGGTTACAAAATCCTTTTTATAGGCATTAAAACTTGTCTTTTTACATTATAACTACCTCCCAATGCCTAGAAGTAACAATGACCTTTCAACTTCCTTGGTTGCATATTTTGCAACTTTACATTTTTTTCAATTTTACAACGTTTGTGACAACTTTTGCATTTTTTTGAATAGATTTTACATTTTTTCATAAATGACCTCCTAAAGACCTTAAATATATGAAAAATGACTCTCGTAACCTTATTATAAGGTAAAACATCAAACTGAATCAATTTTCAAATATTTCCACATGGAGGCATAATTTGTTAGGGTGCTCTTGCACCAAACTTAAGGGGAGCTAAGAGCATAAATTAAGGGGACATTAAATCACTTTAAAAAATTTAGGGAATGATAGTAAATTTATTAACATATATTAACTATCCATTGAATATATACAACTATATATACCTACAACTTTATTCTGTTGTACCATTCGAATCATCTTTTTTTTATAATACAACTATAATTTTCTCATGTTCTTCCATAGAAAGTATTCATAACTTTCTATTAGTAGGTCTCCCTTGATATATTACTAGTTTTATATTTTTTTCCACAACCAAATGTGAGTAGTGTATAATCTTCTTATGTCTTCCATAATATTTTTTTTAGTTGAAAAAGGGATCCTAGCCCTACTGTTTAGATCACTAAGATCAATCCTATTCTAAATGAACATTTTAGAAGCCAAATAAGCAAGGGTAGGAGATTGGCTAACAAAATAAAAGGAGATCCAACCTACCTTGGATCTAGTTCTTTTATTTCTTTGGAAATTAATTGAATTTAATGTGGATTTATTGAATTAATTTGACTATGGAACCTAATCTAAAAGCACAAATTTTTTGAATTAATGAAATTAAATTTCTAGAAATAGAAAGCACATCTAAGGAGGGTAGATAAATTTACACCTATGATATGATATATGAGGTTGAAATAGCAAGTCTAGGGTGTAGGATGCCCTAAACTAACTTCTTTCTTTTTTGGATCTAATTTTCCAAGCATGTAGCTCTTGCTTTACACTGTAATTCTACTATGCAACTTTTCATCTTCAGATTTGAACCTACAAAATCACAACAAAGAGAGGGAAGGGGTTGGCTATATAGGATTTTTCCTTGGTCAAACCCCTATTTTTGGTATTTATACCCCCACAAATAGTTGATTGATTAACTGAAACAATGTGTGTTCTCTTAACCTTAAGTGCATATAAGGCTACAATGAGCTAAAATGCTAGAAACCCTACTCAAATGTGTCAAAGAAGGATTCCTAAATGATATAATTGAGATCAACCCAAGAGAAAGTTAAATGCCCTTAGGTAAATATAAAATACAGTAATACCTTGCTTAGGGTAGCAAATAGATCAAAGTCTAAATATGAGAACAATTTGAAAACAAGTCAATAGATGCTTGAATGGAGCCAAATAAATGTCCAAAAACTAGATCCCAACATATTCTTCCATTGGAATCAAACTCCAATCATTATAGCAACTTGAATAAATCTAAAATTCTTCTTGAAAACCTATAAAATTGAATGTATTTTGGTAGAGTCTTGTTGTCTTATATTTCTTCTTCCTTTGATTTTGAAATAATAATTCATATTTATATAGTAGAACTTAGAATAAATTAAAGTGTAAGATAACTCATTTAAATTTGAAATTTTAAGGATTCATTTACCACCAAGGCCCAAATTTGAAATTAAATCTATGAAATTAGAGACCAACAAAAAAAAGAAATTAAATTTGTCAAGCAAAATGGTTGGTCTAGGGCATGGGGTACCCTAGTATAGCTCTTTCACACTCAAAAAAACTTAATTTGGGTGTTTAGAGTCTGCTAATATCAAGACTTCTCCAAGGTGAGAGAACTTGTCAAAATTATTTTAATGATGTTTATTTGATAAAATATTTTCTAAGGAAGTATAGACACATTATCCTAGGTTGATAGTAAAATTTAAGGCTAGGGAATGTCTAAAATGCATTAATGAAAAGGGTCACTAAAGTGAGCTCCAAATAGAGTGTAAAATTATACATTCACCTAAAAGGGAGTACATTTTTTTATGCTACATTTAGTGACCATAGGGAACTATATGCATATGAAAGCTAAAGTATTGAAATTAAATCACATCATAAAAGGATACCTAAAAAGATGTTGTAGAGGATATAGACCATTCACCAAAATAAGAGAATGAAGCCCCCAGTGTACTAATCTATAAAACCGCAATGTTAGGAATTGTGTCTTGAAAATTTGATTAATTAGAAATTCATAAATCATCCTACACATAAAAATGAATGCATTAATCCAAAACTTCTAAAGAGAATAAAATTTGAGGGTAGGTGTATCCCCCCTTGATTGCTCTTACTTTTATGGAGGTAGAATTAAGGTGGCAATCTTGTCACATTGAACTGATTAGGGTTTTGATTAAAATTGTTATGATAGGTTCATGAAATTCTAACACTAAGTACCAAAAAGCATTCAACATGAAAGAGAGTGGAACCATGATTCCAATGCAATAAACAATACTAAAATTGGAGTTTGTAAGCTCAAGTTATGTTGATTTTAAGAGAGTATGGTATGAGACACATAGTACTAAATTTAACTATAAGATAATTTTTTTACCTTTTTCGCATTCATTTTCACATTTTTAGTTTGAGAGCTTGAAGAGCTAAGACCATCACCATTAGGAGTAAAAAACTGTAATGAAGACCATACTTCGAGGCTTGAGGCCTTGAGGGAGCACGTCACACAAGGGACATTAACATGAGAGGTGAGTTACATTTTTCCTTTCCATATAGTTATGAGTCTTATTTTATGTATTTTTAAAGGTTTTTGTTGAAAATAGGGTGCCCTAACCATCCTAGGCATCCTAGACCAACAAGGGCACAAACTTGAATTTTGAAACTAAATTTTGATCTATCTTTGAATGCAATACTGATAAGGAATCTTAATTTTTCCGCTAGGACCCACCACACATGCAAGAGCATATAGGAGGACAATTGATTTCACTTCTCCATGATTCGACCACACAACTCTCCATTCTAGAGCAACAACATCTATATGGAGAGTTGGTCTTTATTGGGTGTATAAATTCCCATGATGAGGTACCATGAAGACACCTCTACCGTTTGTCTTCCAATGGGAGAGATGATGATCATGTTGAAAGGTGCAAGACAACTGGGGGGGTGAATCAGTTGCCACCAATCTTAATCATAAATATCAAACACTTATCAACTTCACATCCATTTTATTCTATTATTAAGTATGAACATAAAATGCAAATAATAAAAAGCAATATCAACACAAGAAATACCAAATTTACGTGGAAAACCCAATAAGGGAAAAACCATGGTGAGGATTAACTCACAATATAAAGTAATTCCAAAACCAATTACAAAGAGGCTCACTACCAAAGGGCTCACTACCCAAAAGGACTCACTATTTGGATACAAGGCTCACTGCCTATAGATAGGACTCACTATCCAACAAGGAGGCTCATTACCTACAGATACAAAAGATAACAGAAAAAAAAATCCACCACAAAAAATTACACACATCCGCAGCCTTGATCAGAAGATTGCAGACATCATTAGCTCATTTCTTTAAGGAGTCTAACACATTAAAGTACTGCTACCTCAATTCACTTTCGTACACTCTTTCTTCTCACACTTGTGGCATTCTTGATACATCAATTCATAACATCTTGACTTTTATTTATACCATCTTCGACCTTAGAAACTTTATCCAAGGTTAGCTACACATTCTTTATTTTACAAATTCAAATTAGGTCAGAAACTCAACATTTCCATAGTGGAAAAGAATGAGAGAATACCAAACCAACACTTAACCAAGACCCAAAACAATATCTTGGATCAATCCCATGATTCCTTAATTGATATTTATCCTTCGTATGATGTGTAGACACCAAGTCGACCAAACTTAATGAAAACACCAATGACCTTTGAAGTACACGCTTCCACAATGAGAAGATAACATGTGGACCACACAACATGCTTCATCAAACACTGGAACACATCTTAGATACCTCTAGATTCATCTGCAACAAGTACAACAACCTTCATACATAGAGTAATTTCCATCAATCCATCCATACTGTACAAACGCACATAGTAACTTTGAAACTCGTCTTCCGGAGCACCAAACCATGATTTTTTTTATAGAACATAGATAACATCATTATAAGCCTTCATCCAAATCTGCAAGACCACAAACAAACCAGCGGAGAAATGCAGAGCATAAACATCTCTCCCAGTCCACAGACAAGCAACTCTGCCAGACCAGTTCACTCACCGGTGAACACAACTTTCATTCTTCATCAAACCAGAAGCTATAATCCATAATATATCACTGAAATATGCCCATAAACAATAATTTAGATTCGTACAAGCATAGGATTAACACAAAAGAAATGCAAAGCACAAACCAAACCTCATTTTGAACACACACACAATTCTAACTTCACTATTTCTCAAAAGCACTTGGAAACTCATCATATCTGCACACCTACAACACCATAAAGATAGCTCCATGTACTCACAACATCTTTATAGTATCTCAACTATACATGCACAACCTAGAATCACTTGATTCCTTTCTCTACACCAACCTTTATACTGTGTTGATATCAATGACAACATTAATGACAACACCACCAAACTCATTCATACTTGCAACAGATCACATTGGAGGATGTATACCACATTCTTTGACTACCCATATGAGGTAGGATCATTAGACATGACAAAGGGAAAACCATGGAGGATATCCTGGTTGATCAACATTACTGCACCAACCGCAATATGCCACTAAGGGATGGATTCTGTTATAGTTGTTGTTACATGTGGGTATTGATGTTCCTCTTCTTTGGCAGGTTTTGATCACTATAGTAGCATTTTTCATGTCACTAAATAGGCAAGGAACACACCTACATGGGGGACTTTTCCACATGATACAAGTGATGGAGAGGCATTAGACCATGTTTTCATGGGGTTGAAGCATGTTAGCACACCTATACTATGATCTAGGGTGATACATACACTAGGATTTATGAAACCTAATGATTTGTAGACTACTTCAGGTGTCAAATTTTGATCACATCACTTGCACACAGTCTATGGGATATCCTATGGAGACTCCATGGAAATATCCTCGTGTATTTTTCTATCCACTTAGGATACCTTGGCAGTATGGAGTTTTAATATATTAGAAATTCACTTTCATCTGCTACATGCCAAGGAAATTGCATAGAGACCCTACAAGACCTTACAACCTTGGGTAGGATCACCACAAAAATTAGCCATGCTGCAACATGGCTGATCTTTGTTATTCATTGTATGTATATTGTGATTTTGTTCTATTATGATTGAGTGATGAGACAATTTGGTCACCCTCAAGTAGTACCTATCCCTCGACCAACTTATCTTAGGTTGACTCATAGCACTACCAGAGCCCAAGATATATCACATCCTACCATCACAGATTTCCTATTGAGAGAATCATATGATGAGGAGTGGGATATACATATTTTATCTAACATGGATGATACTAGATTCATTACTTCATACATTAAATGGTGGGACACCACACATCCAAATCTTGTATTTCCTGTTGATCATACTAGTGGAAATCCTAATCCCTAGTCATGACATTAAGATAATTGTGATGAGGAGGATGAGGATGATGATGGAAATATAGGAAGAGACAATGAGGGGGATCAACAGCTAGTTGTAGTGGTCAATGGAGGTCCAAAGGAGGCCAGAGATTCCCTTGAGGATAGACCTGCATCTTGTCCTAATGTATCACAAGCACATTCCTTGACTAGATTGAGACCACCCATCCACAACCATGGAGAGAGTAGTAGTGTAGCATGTACCATGCACCTAACCTTCTCAGGGAGTCTAGAAATGACCACTGTAGTAACATGTTGAGATCCTAACTATGAGCTAGCAATCCAGCTTATATGATGTGTTATGAATTTAACTTTACATTTTGTTATGTGTTATTCTTAGGTTTATGCTTTATATTATGCTTGTATCTGATGTTATTTTATATTTTTTTCTTCTCTTATAGTTGGTACTTGAGATTGGATCAAATTTTTGGGTCGAGAAATATCAGATATGGTTCTTGAGATGCCTCCGCATTAGTTAGTGAAATGAAGAAAAATAGGTATGTTCACCAAAATGTGGATTGATGAACCAATTAGGGACCTATTTTCCTTTATTTCATTAGTAAATCATATCCTCACAAATAATTTATTAACAACCCTTAGGTGAATCGACCCTTTGTGAGAGTCTTCATATTTTTCCTTTTTGTACTTAGGATGGGGGTCAAGGTCAAACAACACTTTGGGGAGAAAAACTTAAAAATAGCAAATCAACACCAAAATGCAATCTAACACTTGAAACAACAATATTAAACTCAAAATAAGTAGAACCATAAATCAAATTACAAATCTAAGAAGGCTATAAAGGTGTTTACTTATCACCAAAAGTGAGTTCCTGAAGGCTAACAAGGACTCATTTTCCAATGGGTGAATGGGTCCACTGTTAGGGTTTTTCTACAACTTTTGCAAGCCTCTAACATAGATCTAAAGCTTCCAATTTGTCTAGGTGGTAGTGTCAAAATGTTGGAAATAACTTCTATAGGTGAGTTTCCGTGAGATGACAAAAATTTTGAATTTTTTTACAACTTTGTCAACTTCTTCAAATTTTCTCTTCAAGGGGTCATTCTTTCACCTAGATCTGCAAACACAAGATAAGAGGGGAATTTTTTTTGTTTCTGGTGAATGGGGCTTTGCCTTGGTCAAGCCCTATTTTGGTAATCAAACCTTGAAATGAATAAAATCATTAAAGAGGGAATGAAGAATGAACAAAGCTATCTTACCACTCAAAAAAACCTTCAATAAACCTTGGAATGTAGATTTACAACTTGCATGAAATGGATTCAATGGATGTGGATCTTGACACTTGAATCTTGCTTGAAATAGTGCTTTGAATGCTTGACTTAATCATGAAATCTACATCACAATGTTAGCTCTAAAACATGCATGATGCAAGAAGAATTTGACATGGTGATTGGATCTTGATTGCTGCAATAAAACTCTAATAAATCTGCCTTTGAATGCTTTTGATTGCTCTTGAAATGCTCATAAAATTGTTGGGTGAAGCATAGTGAAATAATCTTGTATTTATAGGTATGTATCCTTAATTTCCTAAAATTCAAATATCACAAGATGACATTGAATTATGGATTTGAATATGTTAAAATATCTCCAAAAACATAATTTAAATTTAGGTCCTAAGGTTTAGGGAGGACCTAGTCGCCCATGGGCGAATGGGTCCCAGGTCCCTATACCTGGAACCCACATTGCTCGATGTAAAGTGTTATGTTTAGGCATTAATTATTGTTGGGTTTCCCTTTCAAAAAATGTAATTTAATGTTATTTTAAATGAATTAAAAGGGATAATTAAGGCATAATTAAGCTCATTTAATTAAGAGAGCCCTAAATAAGTGTGAAATTTTAAAGGGATACACCTTATAACACTAAATTAAGGCATTATTAAGTCCAATTTAGACAAAGAGGGCCCGAAAAAGTGAGAAAATGTAAAGGGATACATTTTTGTACACTACATTTAGCCCCCACTTTAGTGACAGGATGACCTTGCGTCAAACTCACACTAAAGTAGACAATCCAAACATATGTATGCAACAATGATAAGATACTCAATCATATAATGCCAAATACTACAAGAAAGGTAAAAATAAAAAGGGTGGATCAAGCCTCAACTATTCAACGTGATGTGGATCATGCCTCGGTTGTTTGTCCAAAAAAATTTACAAGTGGAACTCACTCTCACACAGGCTAGTGAAATTCATTGTCCAGTAGGTGAGACTATTGGATGTTGTGGTGTGTTGCTAATATGTGGTTGTCATTGATGTCAACACTATTAGCATTGTTGCATTAGAAGTTGTATATGTCAAGGATATTGAGAAAATTGTAATAAGAAGTGCTACAGGCTGTCAGAGGTGAAGTGAAGTTCTTTTTGTCAGTGTGTTTTGTTCATTGTTGTTCTGAGGTTATGGACTAAAGGGTTTCTTGTTGAGTATATCTGGTTTATCCATGTCAAGTTTTAGAGATCCATGTGAAGATTTGATCGAGTTATGAAGATTTGTTTTTTGACAATTTTTCCGTTACTTTAGTTTGTGTTCCTAAATGAAGATCATGTGATTCTAGTAAGTTCAGTTGCTGCAAATGCTTCTTTGGTGTTTCATGATTCTTGTGGATGTTTCTAGTTCATTCTCTATCTGTGTTACATGTCCGCATTGATCGTTGTGCTCGTGATCCAAGATTTTCTCTTGTGTCTTCATGTTTTTCATGTTCTTGGCCAACAAGGTGTTGAAGCGTGTTGTGGATCTTCGAGGAGTAATTAATTGAAGTGGTTCATGTTTGTGGATGTTATTTTTGGTCTTCACTATGTTGCGGCTAACCTTGGTTGATTCACATGAATAATATTTATTGATTTTGGCTGACTATTTATATTCATTTTATTATTTCTTTGGAGCCGACTTATAGCAATGTAACTTCTTGTTGTGGATATATATAAGAGTGATTGTTTTATCATTTGAAGGCTTCAGTGTGTGTGTGTGTGTGAAGTGTAAGATTCTTATGTGCAAATAAGGTTCAGATCATTTGAAGGAAGAGTAGAAAGTGAAGAAGAGTGAAGAAGTGTTCATGTTCTTAACCGAAACCATAACCAGGCATTAGCAAATGCTATCTTCTCAGTTCAAAGTCTAATGGATTTAATCAGAACCTTTCTATAAGATAGTGTGTCTTCCTTTGGGTAGTAAGCCTATTTTGTATTTGAGTAGTGAGCTTGAGGCAATGTGCTTGAATGCATGTGCATTCCCCATTCATATTCTCTTATACTTTTAATAGGGTATAATCTTGTGGACTAACCTCCACCGCAGTTTTTCCCCTAACAAGGTTTCCACGTAAAAAATCTTGGTGTTATGTGTGATTCTGATGTGTTGTTCATTTATACTTTCATGATTAATGTTCAAATATGAGAATAAGATAAATAAGTTGAATATTTTTGAGATTTGGTGACAACTGATTCACTCCCCCCTCTCAGTTGTTTGCCCTTGTGTTTCCAACAATTGGTACCAGAGCTTGTGGTTCCTTGGAAGAAGTTTAACAGCTTGAGGTGATCCAAGATGGAAACTTATAAGAAGGATAGTCCTAGATTTTATGGAACAAATTATTCATTATGGAAGACTCGAATGGAGTGCCATCTAAGATGCATTGGTGAACCCTACTGGAGCATTACAAAAAATATATATGTTATTCCATAGAATGGTCCTACTACTTTTGCTAAGATCAAGGATGTTGAGTATAATATCAGGGCTAAGGAGGCATTGTTGAGTGCTTTGACCGATACTGAGATGACAAATGTGATGGATTTGAAGACTGCTTATGAGATCTAGAAAAAGTTGGAAACATTGTATGAAGGTGATGCTAATGTGAATATTGCTAAGCTACAAAGTCTAAAAGGGAAATATGAAAAGTTAAAAATGGGTGATGATGAAAATGTTACTACTTTCATGCAAAGAGTGAATGAACTTGTGTGTGGTATTAGATGTGCTAGTGGATAGATAGATGAATCAGAAATTGTTGTTAAAGTGCTTAGATCCTTGCTTGATTCTTACAAAGTCAAGGCTAGTACTATTGAAGAGCTCTGGACTGTAATAAATGTTACCAGAGATATATTGATTGGTAAGCTTACTACTTTTGAGTTGAGTGAATTTGGTGATGCACTTCCTAAGGTTGAATTTGCATTCAAGGCCACTACTTCTAGAAGAGATAGACAGAGATATGATCCGGGTGAAAGTTCATCTAGAAAGACATTCAAGTATGAGGATGAAATGAGACAACTTGATGAAGAAGAAAGAGAGCTTGAAGAACTTGAAGCATTGATTGTGAAAAGAGAAGCCAAAGGACAAGGTAAGTATAAAGAAAAGCTACCTATTAAATGTTTCTCTTGCAATAAGATAATTCATTTTGCATCAAGGTTTCCTAAGAGAGCTTCTAAGCCAAGATTTAACAAGCCTAAATTCCAAAAGATGTGCTACTATGTTGCTGATGAAGGTGTGACAGATGATGAATCTGGCAAAGGAAATGCAAGTGAAGATGAATTTGTGTTTATTGCTATCAAGGAAAATAATCTTGTGTCTATTGAATCTACTAGTTATACAAATGTGGAGAAAGCCCTAGTTGCTCGAGTTGAAGAGAAAGATGAATGGGTAATTGACAGTGGTTGTTCTCATCATATGACAGGAGATTAAAGTAAGTTTGTGAATTTGGAAAAGTATGATGGTGGTGTTGTGAGATTTGGTGATAATACAACTAGTGTGATCCATGGAAGAGGATGCATTTCTCTTGATGGTAAGCATAATACTCATGATGTCTTGTAAGTTGAATGTTTGAAGCATAATATTTTAAGTGTTGGACAGATAGTTGATAAGGGATACAATCTTCAGTTCATGGATGGTAAGTGAAAAATATTGGGAAATTCTGGAAATGTGATTGCATTAGGTACAAAAAAAAAAGGTATTATTTTCCACCTGAGTGCTGCTAGTAAAAGTTGTTTGGTTGCTCAAATTGATGAAAGCTAATTGTGGCATAGGAGAATATATCATGTTAACTTTGATAATATTTTCAAGATAACTTCCACTAAGGCTGTGAGAGATCTTCCTAAGCTGATGAAACCTACTAATGCCACATGCAAAGAATGTCAGTTAGGAAAGCAAACAAGAATTTTATTTTGAAGTAAACAACAAAATTCAAATGGATTGTTGGATCTTGTGCATACTAATTTGTGTGGTCCTGCTAGAACTAGAAGTTTACAAGGATACAGGTATTTCATGCTGCTTATTGATGACTATTCAAGGATGATGTGGGGTACTTTCTTAAGGGAGAAATGTGAAGCTCTGGAAAAGTTCAAGATCTTTAACACTATGGTTGAGATAGAGATAGGTCTGAAGATTAAATGTTTGAGATTAGATGAAGGTGGTGAATTCACTTCCGGTGAGTTTAATTCTTTTTGTGAAGAACATGGAATAAAGAGATAGTTATCTGCATCGCAGACCCCTCAACAAAATGGAGTTGTGGAAAGGAAGAATAGAACAATTCTAGATGCTGCTAGAAGCATGATGTTGGAAGGAAATGTACCTCATATCTATTGGAGAGAAGTTGTGAGTACTGCTGTGTACACACTTAACTAGGTACAAATTGAAGGTGATACTGGTAAGACTCCTTTTGAGCTATGGATTGGTCAAAAACCTATTGTTAGATATTTCAAGATCTTTGGAAGCAAGTGTTATATCAAAAGAGATGAAGATATAGGAAAATTCGATGCTAGGAGTGATGAAGGAATCTTTCTGGGATATGCTACTAAATGTAAGGCCTACCAGTGTTACAATAAGAGATTGAAGAAAATGGTTGAAAGTGAAAATGTTAAGTTTGATGAAGACATAGTTGCACTATCCAGAACCTATGGATATGATTCTAATGATCAGAATGAGAGTACAAACAAAGGTCAGAACTCAAGTCAAATCCAAATCATTCTGGTGAATCAAGAAGATCAAGAGGAAGGGGAAACTAGTAGAATAGAAGAGAGATTGGAAGAGCTTGAAATTGAAGAACATTCTAAGAAAACTCTAAGGTATGTAAGGTTGAATCATTCAAAAGATCAAATTATTGGTGATAAGAACAAAGGTGTCCAGACTAGGAGAAAGATTGCAAAAGAATATTGTTTGATTTCAAATACTGAGCCTAACAATGTGAATGAAGAATGCAAAGATGAACATTGGGTTGAAGCAATGAAAGAGGAACTACAACAAATTGAGAAGAATGATACATGGATTCTTGTTCCCAAACCTAAGGATAAGAATGTAATTGGAACTAAATAGATCTTTAGAAACAAACTGAATGAACAAGGTGAAGTGGTTAGAAACAAAGCAAGACTACTATGTAAGGGATATTCACAGATGGAAGGTATTGATTTTGAAGAAACCTTTTCCCCTGTTGCTAGAATTGAAGTTGTGAGATTGTTTCTTGCTTACGCTGCTTATAAAGACTACAAAGTTTATCAAATGGCTGTCAAGTCTTCTTTTCTAAATGGTGAATTAGAAGAAGTGTATGTTGAACAACCTGATGGATTCCAGTTGACTGGTTAGGGAAATATGGTTTGTTGATTGAAGAAAGAATTGTATAGACTCAAACAAGCCCCTAGAGCATGGTATGCTAGGTTGGATAAGTACTTGGTGAAGCTTGGATTTAACAAAGGTATTGCTGACAGTAATTTGTATTTCAAGAATGATGATAAAGATTTGATTGTGGAAGTTTTTGTTGATGATATCATATTTGGAGGAGATGATAGCTTGTGTATGAAGTTTGCTAATGAGATGCAAAATGAATTTGAGATGTTAATGATCGGAGAGATGAAATTCTTATTGGGATTTCAAATTACTTAGTTAGATAAAGGGATCTTGATATCTCAGTCCAAGTATGTGAAAGAATTGCTGAAGAAATTTGGTATGGAAGTTTCAAAGCCAGTTGGTACACCTATGGTGATCGGATGCATGTTGACAACTGATGATGATTCTCTAAAGGAAAATCAGACTATATACATATCAATGATTGGTGGATTGCTTTATTTGACTCAAAATAGGCCTGATATCATGAATGTTTTATGTATTGTTGCTAGATTTCAAGCTGATCCTAAAGAATCTCATGTGATTCTTGTGAAGAGGATTTTTAGATACTTGAAGGGGATAGTTGATTATGATTTATGGTATCCTAAAGATGATGATCTTACTTTGATTTCCTTTACTGATGTTGATTAGGAAGGAGATGTGAATGATAGGAAAATTACTAATGGTGGAGCATTTTTCTTGGAAAAGAAGTTGATTTCATGGTTAAGCAAAAAGTAGAATGCTATTTCTTTGTCTACTGTAGAGGCAGAATACATTGCTGCTACTAATAATTGTACTCAAGTACTGTGGATGAAACAAATGTTGAAGGATATCATAAATGTGTATGATGAGCCTATTGCTATATTTTGTGATAACTCAAGTGCTATTAACATTTCTAAGAATTTGGTGTTGCATTCCAAGACCAAGCATATATCTATTAGGTTTCACTTTTTGAGAGAAAGTAAGTGAAAAGGAAGTCAGATTGGAGTATGTGCCTACTAAGGAGAGAATTGTAGACATATTTACCAATTCGTTGCCTAAGGATACTTTTGAGTATCTCAGAGGGAAGTTAGGGGTGATTACCCCTCCTAATCAGAACTAAAGATGCATTGATTTGCATCAATCCATGCATTTCATGATCATATTTTGATCCAGATTGATGTTGTGGTGCTTGCTACTTAGGGGGAGTAGGAAAATGTTTAGGTGTTCGGATATGTGGTTTAGAGCTTGTGTAGAGAAAATAGATCTTTGTCATTGATGTCAAAGGGGGAGAAGAGTAATGTGAAAAAATTTATGGGGGAGAAGAGTCATGTGGGAGAAGAGTTGAGGAAAGAAGAGTCAGAACCTAAGGAGGAACAAGTGTAGTTGTGTTGATGGTATTTTTCACATCATATGTTGCGATCAATGCCAAAGGGGGAGATTGTTGGATGTTGTGGTGTCTTGCTGATATGTGGTTGTCATTGATGTCAACACTATTAGCATTGTTGCATTAGAAGTTGTATATGTTGAGGATATTGATAAAATTGTAATAAGAAGTGCTACAGGTTGTCAGAGGTGAAGTGAAGTTCTTTCTGTCGATGTGTTCAATTCATTGTTGTTCTAAGGTTGTGGACTAAAGGGTTTCTTATTGAGTATATCTAGTTTATCCACGTCAAGTTTCAGAGATCCACGTGAAGATTTGATTGAGTTATGAAGATTTGTATTCTGATATTTTTTTGTTACTTCAATTTGTGTTCCTGAATGAAGATCATGTGATTCTAGTAAGTTCAATTGTTGTGAATGATTCTCTGGTGTTTCATGATGCTTTTGGATGTTTCTAGTTCATGCTTTATCTATGTTGCATGCTTGCATTGATCATTGTGCTTGAGATCTGATATTTTCTCTTGTGTGTTCATGTTTTTCATGTTCTTGGCCGACAAGGTGTTGAAGCATGTTGTGGATCTTTGAGGAGTAATTAATTGAAGTGGCTCATGTTTGATGATGTTATTTTCATTCTTCACTATGTTGTGGCTGATCTTGGTTGATTTTCATGAATAATCTTTATTGATTTGGGCCGACTGTTTATATTCATTTTATTATTTCTTTGGATCTGACTTATAGCGATGTAATTTCTTGTTGTAGATATATATGAGTGATTGTTTTATCATTTAAAGACATGAGTGTGTGTGTGTGTGTGAAGTGTAAGAGTCTTATGTGTGAATAAAGTTCAAATCATTTGAAGGCAGAGTAGAAAGTGAAGAACAACGAAGAGGAGTGAAGAAGAGTGAAGAAGAGTGTAGAAGAGTGAAGAAGTGTTCATGTGCTTAACCCGAACTATAACTAGGTATTAGCAAATGCTATCTTCTCAGTTCAAATTCTAATGGATTTAATCAAAACCTTTATGTAAGACAGTGTGTCTTCCTTTGGGAAGTAAGCCTATTTTTTATTTGCATGTACATTCCCCATTCATATTCTCTTATAATTTTAACAAGGTATAATCTTGTGGATTGACCTCCACCATGGTTTTTCCCCTAACAGGGTTTCCATGTAAACTATCTAGGTGTTATGTGTGATTTTGATGTGTTATTTATTCATGCTTTCATGATTAATGTTCAGATCTGAGAATAAGGTAAATAAGTTGAATAGGTTTGAGATTTGGTGACAACTAATTCACCCCCCCTCTCAGTTGTCTTCCCTTGTGTTTCCAACAGAGCTCCCAAAGGGTGGAAAATGAGAGAATCTTATTAGGCTCCCATAACATAGAAAAGTTATACCTACAATAACTTTAATAAGGCACCACAAACAAACATGAACTTCAAGATTCATAAGGCTTAGCAAGTTGTGTTATGCTAGGCACTTATGAACAAACAAGGCAAGGCTCCACAGGAAAGAAAAGTACATTATGCTTGGTGGCCATGAAAAAAAAGGGGTTGTAACTTCAAGCTTCACAAGGTTAGCAAGTTGCATTATGATAAACAGTTATGAACAAGACACAAATAGACATATTCAAATGAATTTTACTTAGTTCATGAAAGGTCTCCTCTTAGGGAACATCATGCCTAATGTCTCAAAGAGAGGACAAGTCTAAGATAAAAGATTCACAACTTAGGGGATGCAATGTGTAGCATTACCACTAAGAGGAAAGTCATATGCCAAGAAAGGTCACACTCTTGGAGGACATCAAACCCAATGACACCGCCAAGAAAAAGACACATTGCAAGAAGAAAAAACATCACTCAATGAAACCTAAGGAATCTCAAAAAATTTAAAATAACAATGCCAATGTATGACCCCACTTTAAAGAAATTGCTAACACCACGTTGTGAGTAATTACTTTAAAGTAGAAAATGATCAATGAGAGCTTATTTGGAAATCCCTATTCCAAGTCATATGTTTCCAAATTGAGTTGCGTCATGAAAAGGAGTTGCCCCCAAAATGAAATCCCAAATACATAAGGGATCCACATATTTTGGGTTAGTATGTCTTTGATACAATGATATTATAGAGCTCAAAAACATCATCATTCCCTAAATAACTCACGAAACAAGAATAATGACACATAGAAGCAAAAATATATATATATATATTTTAGGTCAACATGGTAGAGACCTAAATGTCTCGAAACCTTGTGTCATCCCAAAAAGAAAAACACAAGACAAAAGAAAAGATAAAGTTTATGACATATAGAATAATGTGGATACAAATAGAGGAATGAACATGAAGAGACATCAAATAGAACAATATGGAGGATTATATTATGCACATGCAATCGCACAATAACAATAAAGACAAGAATAGTAAGGCACATGTGAGTCAACCTATAGCAAGTCTTCTACATCCTTATTCAATATGTACGGAAGGTGGACAACTAGCCAAAGGGACAACGCCAAGTGAAAAACTAGGAAAAACACCAAGTTCAACACTCTCTTTAGTAGGATCATCATTTAAGCTTATGGAAGAGAAAAACAATAAATTAAACTCTCTATGCACTTGTTCATCTATTTTAGTAGTTTCATTTTCATCATCCAAGTTAATCATAATAGGAGGTTTAATGATAATATCCATAGAAGCTTATTGTTGTTTATGTTGCGGCGAAGGTGAAGAATTATCATGAATTGCTTGAGACAAGTTTGGATTTTGATTTTCTATGTTATTTTATTCTTTTGTTTACAAAAAATGAGCAATAGTACGACATCTACAATTACACTCTAGCATTTTTGTTTCTTTTTGTTTGATTTTTGAGTTGTGATTATGTAGGATTGGGTTTATCTACCATAACCATAGAAGGTTGTTCAACCACTTTCTCTTTAGCTTTATAAACTTCTTTGATTTTAGGAGGAACAATGGGACTTATTTGATTATCTTGTGGTCTCTTTTAGGAAATGTGTGAAACACTTGTCATAGGTTGGTATTGGTTACTTGGAAGGGCTTTTGGTTCAATCATGGTCTTATCAAGGATAGGAGGCTCAATCATGGGTTGAGGCATATTGGTAAGGGACAAGTTTGCTATGCGCTTTTCCTTAAACTTTTGGTAGGATTTTAAAAATAAGTCTTCTTGGGGCCTAATAGGTTCCATAGACCCAATCCAAAAGAAATCTAATAAGAAATTCCCATGGGAAGACACAAGATTAAAGCCACTATGATGCACACTAAATATCTCATTCCCAAATGGAAAATTTAAGCATTTATGCACAATCGATTGGATGAAATTCATGGAGTGAAGCCATTAGTAGCCTAACTTCACACAAAATTGGTTTGATGATGAGATGATGGAAAATGAGACACGTAATGTTTTTGGTCCAACTTTGAAAGGAAGAGTTATCGAACCTATCATCGGGCAAGCAAAACCATTATGTGTTTTGATCCATGCTTTTGTATTTTCATAGGAATCTTGATAAAGTTCATGCACAAATAAGAATTCTTCAATGATCGTGTTCCCTACACATATGAGATCAATTAATATCACATTATTAGGCTAGTCATTGATTCTTCCAGCTATGTAAAGAGGACCATCCAGTACATTTTTTGTTATGCCATTTTGTGAGAAAGCAATGTCAAGGGGCATATCAGTTTGGCCCTTACGAGGTTTAACTTCAATAAATCCTACCATATATTTTATAGAGTTTTCCTCATTGTCTTTCACGTTATCATCATCCGTGTCAACATTCATCACATAATTCTTTGTTTCATTAGCTTTCAAAAATGAAATGTTGTGATTTGGCATAGGATTGGTAAATAGGCATTATTACCTTGATCATTAACACTTCCAATTTGAATATGATTAGAATCAATGAGGTCTTGCACAAGATGCTTAAGATGCTTGCAATATTTTGTAGCATGTCCATTTTGTCGATGAAAATGGAAATAGGTGTTTACTCTATTGTTTGAAGGTAAAGGTTTAGTAGGATCAAGAGCTCTAATAGGAGGTAAGGAAATCAAATTCTTGTTTAAGAGCTACAACATGGTATTATAAAGGGTATCAAGTAAGGGGTAAATTGTCTATTTCTATCCCCAAAGTCATATGGATTTATCGTCTTTATAGCAGGAACTTGGGTGTCAACGTGTTGAATTGATTGAGGTGGATTAAGTTGTAGAAATCCCTTATTTGGTTTCTTGAAGCTTGAAAGTTGTTTTGAGGTGGGAATTCAATTTTTTTTACGATGGTTAGAGAGAGTTTTCACTTCACGACTACTAACAAAATTTTGGTAATCATAAAGGGTGGTACACAACTATGTTAAGGAGGGAAATTTCAACATCTCAAGTTTAGCTTGGATTTTGTTTTGTAAATTTTCATTAAGCATTCTTTGAAGGTCGACATCAGGAATCTTAACGTTTATTTGTGAGTAAAGCATTTGATATCGCACTATAAAATCAGTGACCTTTTCATCCTCCTTTTGTTTGCATGTCATTAAATTAGCTAGGGTCATCTTGGAACCCATGTGTATTTGGAAGTGGTTGTAGAAAGCATCAATAAGTTCATTGAATGAACATATTGAGTTATTCGGTAAAGAGAAAAACCACTCTAAAGCAGTATCTTTCAAGGATCTAGGGAAGAGTTTAGCCAAGAGTTTATCTTCAAAAATGAAATCATTACATAAGGATGTGTATGCAGAAACATGGCTAACAGGATCTCCTTTCTCACCATATTTCTCAAACCTAGGTACCTCTATACCTTTTGGTGTTTGTGTTCTCAACATCTCCAAGGATAATGGGTTGATTTTGATGTATTGTGAAGGTTGTCCATTTCTTTTGTGGTTTAGTGTGGTGATTTATTGTTGGAGGGATGAGACATTTTGCAAAAGTGTGCTAAGGACTAGATCATTGTTGGTGTTGTGAGATGGAGGTGAATAGTGTGGGGTTGCATATATATGCAGAGGGTAGGTGGATTGTAAATTTGTGAGGGAAAATGGATGAGGAGATATGAGATTTGAATGCACAAAGCTAAGGGGATTCCCAGTGGAAATACCTAAGGAAGTATTGACATTGCTAGTAGGTTGTATGGTTGTAATAACATGAGGATTGGTATATGTAGGAATAGAGGTAAGGGTTGTGGAAGCAGGAATTACATTTCTATTGGAAATATGGAGTCTTGCAACATGAGAATGAAAGTGTATATAGTTTGTGTTGGTTTTTCATGTGTTGTCATTGATGTCAATATGGTGACAACATTATGGGAAGCTTATTTGATATACCAGAAGCTACTCTCTATTAGAAGGGTTCTTTGTTGATAAACTAGTGTGTTGGTTTTTGAGTCTGGAATTCACCACAAGAAAAGATATGACTCTGATATCTTAACCATGTTATCATGAATCATTTATATAGCTATATATAGGATCTTGAGAAGTTTTTTGTTGAGAGCAAAAAGTTATCATTGACAGAGTTTAACTCTGTACACTATAGTTGTTTCTCTACTTTGCATATTAATGTGGGAGACTCTGCATTCTCTTAAGAAGAACATTCTAATGCCACAATTATAATGTTAGTCTCTTTGATGTTAATCTGATGAGAAACTAAAGTAATATTGGATCTGGAAGGTGTTTTCTTTGAGAAGTGTATGCTAGTTTGGAGTTTTTGTGTTTAGGTCCTAGTCTTGGTCGACCTAACTTATGACATGCATTAAGAAGACTAGATATACTTTGCAGATGTTTTCTATAGATCTACATTGACTTGATATGATGCACTACATGGATAAAAATCTTTTAAATCATATATGGTTTCAAAAAGAGTGTTTTTGATTATTTTGTATTCATCTAATTAGGCTGACCTAATTGATGAAAGAGATATACTTATATATATATATATATATATATATATATATATATATATATATATATATATATATATATATATATATATTGAAGGTGAAAGTGTGAGTGAGGGTGAACAGAAAAAGTGTAAAGTTGTGAATATGGGAGGGAGAAAGAAGAGAGGTGTTTTGAAGTGCAAAGAGGATTAAGGGATGTTTGAACATGCAAGCCTAAATGATTTATTAGTTGAGGATCAAAACAAATTTGTTGAGTGACTGTTGTGAGAAGCAATACTTCTTATTAAGAGCTTGATTGGAACTAAACCCTATTCACAGAAGGTGTATTCCATGAATTCACACTCTTGACATTGAGGCATAACTTTTGTATCTTAGCAGTTAGCCATATTTTATATTCAAGTTGTGAGCCTTTCAACGACAGTGAGTACTAGCAATGAGCCATGCAATATCTTGTATCTAAATATAATATATTGTGAGTTAATCCTCACCGTGGCTTTTCCCATTTTGGGTTTTCCACATAAAAATCTTGGTGTTTATGTGTGATGATGTATTGTCTTGTTTCCATGTTCTCTCTTGTTGATTCAGTCAGATATGTGATAATGTTTAGATTGATTTTATTTGAATGGTTTTATGGAATATTGATTCAACCTCCCTCTCAGTATTCTAGATATTCAATAATTTCCACCTTTCCTTTGAGTATATTTAAAAGCTTGAGCACAACTAGTCAATGTAGGAGCATGTTTATCAACAATATGAGCTAGATTTTTCATAATCTCTATTCCATGTTTGTTTGCAAGCATTCTTCTCAAGTTATCTATAGCAGGAATTACACTAGCAACAATTTTTTCAAAAGTCACAAAGTTGCAATTTCTCTAATTCTTCATCTATCCTTCTTATGTTCTTTTTGGGACATTAGCAACCATTTTTTCAACATCATTCACATTAATTGTGGGTAGGGAAGTCATGGGAAATGAAGTGTTAAGGGTATGATCCATATTGGGTTGACTAGTGTCAACACTATGAGTGAAAGAGTTAGAAAACCCAAGATCCATGGAAAATGGTGTATTGCGGGATGACATGAGTCTCGAAATTCATTTCATGATAGTATTGGCAATAGGACACCAAGTTGTGAAGCTCATACAATTTTTCATGAACCCAAGGTGCACCCACAATGGATAATAGGCAAAATGCAATCAAATTCCCTAGAATGTAAATTGCAATAAAAATATCTAAAAGCAATTTTCAGAATCTAAACAAGATAATTTTCTGATTATGCTATGTAAAAGCTTGCAAATGATGTCTTTTAGATGCAATTTTTAATTCAAACAATGCATGAAATTTGACAAATTAAGTTTGATATAAGCAATTTGAGAGAATATAAATTCTGCAAACTGAAACAGTAAAATGAAAACAATATAATAGAATATAGAAACAAAGATTTTAATGCCCAAAAATGTAGGAAAAATCCCTAATCAGGGACTCATTCGCCCATGGGTGAATGGGTCCTAGCTCAAGGTTTTGAGAAATGAATTTACAATTTTATGAGTTGATTCTTATGGTTTTCAGATTCTGGACTGAGATAGGTGATTACAGTTTCAGTTTTCTGTAGAATTAAGTCTAAATTCAAGTTCAAAATAGTGCTAAATAACAATCTAGCAAACATAATTTCAAATGCAATTTTTATTCAATTTTGTATTTTAAGTTTCTGATCATGAAATGTTATGTAGATTCTTTGCAAAACAACCAAAAATTTTATATTTTTTAGATTTTAAATAATGCAAAAATGCAATCCTAAAACCCTAAATGAGATGCAAACTAATGTAAGCTAAGCAACCCTAAATGAGATTCAATTCAATGAAAATGAATGAAAATCCTATATCTATGGCCAAAATGGACTCCAAAATTAGAAAGATATAATGCTCAAAATTTGGGTTGACCAAAATGAAACGAAGAAAAATAGGTATGGTTACCAAAATGTGGATTGATGAACCAATTAGGGACCTATTTTCCTTTATTTCATAGGAAATGAGATCCTCACAAATAATTGACTAACAACCCTTAGGTGAATCAACCCTTTGTGAGAATCTTCAAGTTTTTCCTTTTTGTGCTTAGGACAGGGGTCAAGGTCAAACAACACTTTGGGGAGAAAAACTAAAAATAGAAAATCAACACCAAAATGTAATCTAACACTTGAAACAACAATATTAAACTAAAAAAAAGTAGAACCAAAAATAAAATTGCAGATCTAAGAAGGCCAAAAAGGTGTTTACTTGTCACCAAAAGTGAGTTTCTGAAGGTTGTCTGGGACTCCTTCGCCAATGGGAAAATGAGTCTACTATCAAGGTTTTTCTACAATTTTTGGGAGCCTCTAACACAAATCTAAAGCTTCTAATTTTTCCAAGTAGCAGTGTTAGAATGTCAGAAAAAACTTCTATAGGTGAGTTTTCATGATATAACAATTTTGACAAGTTTTTCAACTTTATCAACTTCTTCAAATTTTCTCAAGGGATCTTCAAGCTTTCTTCCACCTAGATATGCAAACACAAGATAAAAGGGATTTTTTTTTTTGTTTTTGGTGAATGTGGGTTGCCTTGGTCCCCGTTTGGGTAATCAAACCTTGAAATGAATAAAAGCATGAAATAGAATGAAGAATGAACAAAGTTGTGTTACCACTCAAAAAACCCTTGAATGAACCTTGGAATGTAGATTTGCAACTTGCATGAAATGGCTTCAATGGATGTGGATCTTGACACTTGAATCTTGCTTGAAATAGTACTTTGAATGCTTGAATTAATCATGAAACCTATATCACAATGTTAGCTCTAAAACATGCATGATGCAAGAATACTTTGACATGATGATTGGTTCTTGATTGCTACAATAAAACTCTAATAAATATTACTTTGAATGCTCTTGAATGCTCATAAATGCTCATAAATTTCTCATAAAATTGCTAGGTGAAACTTAGTGAAATAACCTTGTATTTATAGGTATGTAGATCCTTAATTTCTCAAAAGTCAAATATCACAAGCTGACATTGAATTGTGGATTTGAATATGTTAAAATACCATCAAAAACATAATTTAAATTTAGGTCCTAAGGTTTAGGGAGGACCCATTCACCCATGGGAGAATGGGTCCCAGGTCCGTATACTTGGAACAAACATTGCTCAATATAAAGTGTTATGTTTGGGCATTAATTATTGTCGAGTTTCCCCTTCATAAAATGTAATTGAATGGGATTTAAAATGAATTAAAAGGGATAATTAAGCTCAATTCATTAAGGGATACCTAAATAAGTGTGAAAGTGTAAAGGGATACACCTTACAACACTAAATTAAGGCATTATTAAATCCAATTTAAACAAAGGCCCAAACAAGTGAGAAAATGTAAAGGAATACATTTTTCTACACTACAACTGTTATGTGTTGAGCATAGGCAACAATACATTATAGGGATCCATGAAAATATATTTGAATCTATATTACAATGGAGGATGGTATATGAGGATTTGATGGTTTCTTACGAGGAGGTGAAAGATGAGAGAGATCAAGCTCCTACCATGAGTGATATAAAAGCCTTCCTACAAGAGGAGATAGGTAGTGTATGAGTGGAGATAAATTGTCTTCATGAGCAACACATAGTAGAGCTTGAGCCAAATTTAGAGATTAGAGGTGTGTTGTGGGTTGCATTGGCCTGGAGTAGCTCTAGGATCCACTCATGATCTACAATCCAATGTCGACCATCACCACTAGGTCCTGAGGAGTCTAGTAGCCATAGGCCTATAGGATGATGGTGTATTTTTTGTATGACATCACATTTTGTTAGTGTGATGATATGATGATGAGCATATTTTAATTAACGTCTATTAATTGTTTTTATTACTACATGTAATTTTTGTTTTAATAACATGTATTACATTTCCATTTATGTCAAATTAAATATAGTTGTGATCTATCAAACAATCTGGTAAAATTATTTAATAAATACGACAATGATCTAATTGGTATATATAAACGAATGATGTGATTTAACTAAACAAATAAATGTAATTGTCTAATTAAATGCTACATTTTTACTAAGTGTGCATATGTTAAAATATATACAACTATGATCTAATTTTAGATAAAATAAAATGCTTATAATGATCTAATTTAACATTCCATGCAAATTATTGAATAGTATGCATTATCAGTAATAATCTAATTACAAAAAATCAATCTAAGAACTCAAGGCACAAATTTTTGTCAATAATGAAGCAATGCGAGACAAAATAGAAAGGAACATCTATTTAATCTAATCAACATGCTTTAAAATATAACATACTATTCAAGATATAATGTTAAGTGTAAAATATATGTAAATGCATAGCATTAATGGTTTATTTAAGAGGTGTATCATCTATCGTAGAAAGCTTGTATGCTCTTGATCCATAATATTTATCAATAACATAAGGTCCCAACTAATTTAGACTAAACTTTCCTTTTTCTTCCGGTGTCACATTTACATTGTGTTGATTCTCATATAGTACAAAGTCACATTTCTTAAATGAATTGTGGATAACATTGTTGTTACATTTACATTGCACACATTTGTAATAAATTTGAAGATGTTCAAGAGAATTTATGTGTTGTTCATCGAGCATTTCAAGTTGTTGAATTTGACTCTCTCTATAATAAATATCATCGATAATGCTACCAAGAGATATTCATAAATAATGAATTTATAACTCTAAAGGCATAATAGCAGCAGTGCCATATACAAGGTTGTACAACATATTAATCGTAGCCATACAAATGCTTGTTTCATTGTACCATCATAAATTGTCATCCATCACAATTTCACCTTATGTTTGGTCCCCCTTTTAATTATTGGACCCATTTGAGTATTTAATTTCCTAAATTATGCATTTTATGGCCTATTTTTGATAATTTCCAAGGAATTGCAAGTGGTAATCAATTGCATTTAACTTATATGTTACCGCCGACACTAACTATCCTAGAAAATAGGTCTAGGACACTCATGACATAGGTGTGAGTGTCCTATTTTCCCTCCAAACTATAATATGTTGGTTTTGGAAATTTAATATTTTAATTTCAAGTGTCCAAAGTCAGCCATCGAGATTTAATTTTTGGTAAATTGAATAAATACCTAGTTATTGCATCATTTCAAATCTATCTAGCAAGAACAAGAAAAATATTTTCAAACTTATGATTAAGAGCACTAGAGTGCAAGTAAAGAGCAACATTTTTAGAGCATTATTCCAAAAATTCAAGATTCTAACATCATGTCCAATTCTATATGAGTTTATGTGTGTTCGTGTTGTCATTTTTTTGTGAAGGCTAACATTTTTGTAGGTCTCCATGCAATCCAAACATTCAAGCAATCAAGTAAAGCAAGATCCAAGACCTTGAAGTGATGTGTATGACTTTAGTCCTTCAAGGAAGCCATTGAAGGGTGGTGAGTTGTAGCATTTTGTGATTTCATCATTGCTTACTTTTTATTATCCATTTATCATTGGCATTACAATTGTGGAAGTGAAAACACTTACATAGGGTTTGATTGAGGAAACCCTCTAAATGGCCCAAAATTTCCTCTCTTTGTGAAAGTACATATATTAGTTTTGAAGGAGATTGAAAGGATATTGAATTCAATTTATTAATTGTTGCATTCAAAAACCTACACCTTGTCAACCCACAAAAAGTTACAAAAATATTCAACAATGTTCCAATAGATTTGCAGGTAGGAATCTAAAGTTCAAATCCGATATTAGAGGACCCCAAAAATGGATTTAGAAAATCTCTACAAGGATACTCATGCCTTGGGCGTCTGTGTCCTCCATTTTTTACCCCAAATTTTAACAACAGGTGCACAGTGTCTTGCTCTATTCATTTTTGTTGTTCAAATTTTTCTGTGAACTTTTGTGTCTTCTCTATTTGCATTGGAACAACAAATTGTATTTTTATCTTAGTTAGATCATTGCATTTACCATTAGGGCACTTCTATATTTGGTTAAGGGCTGGTTGATTCACCTATCAGGTTATAATTCAATCACATACCTTATTAAAATCCATCAAACAATCCTCATCCCACCTTTGCATTCCATTCCTAATCAATCTATACATTCATACATTCATATAAACATTGAAACATTTGAGAAAGGTGTCAAACCCTAAGGTAGAAAAATCAAAGGTTCATCACCTTTTTCTTTCTTTCATTTTGGTGAAACTGAAATGTTAAAATTATATACCTTCTAAATTTTTTCATAATTTACCCTAGATCTAGGTTTTGCATATGTTTATTTTGCATTTCTCATTTAGGGTTTCATTTTTACATCAAATCATCATTTTCAGGGCTTTGCATCTTAGAATTAGTCAATCATTGCATCTTGCATCTAAAAATTGCATTCAAAATTTTTCATTCATTGTTCACACATTTGTACACTTGCCTTTTGAATTTTCATAGTTATAAAATTAGTAAAATTTGGAAAAATATTCACTATCAAAACTATATGTACACAGAATTGGAAAACTTAAATAGTAAAAAACACAATCACACTTTGAATTTCTAGACACCCTATCTAGGACATAGATTCCTTGGGCACCTTTGTCCTGCATTTTGTGGTTGAAATTTGAATCAACTCTTGGCTTTTGTGTTCTTTGTTAGATCTTGTTGTCTGAATTATGTTTCTACATTTCAAAGTTGTCATTTACTTTCAAAATTATTCCATGTTTGCATTCTTAAGTTCACAATTCTAAAATCAAAAAAATATAAAAAACAATTTATCATTAGACCTGTTTTAATATAGATTTGAAAACCCTAAATAGTCAAATTTCCAAAAGCTTGGTCTAGGACGCATACACCTTGGGTGCCTATGTCTTGCTATTTTTTACTGAAATTTGAATTAGAACTATGCTTTTTTGTTCTCAATATCTTTTTGTTGTTTGAATTTTGATTCTAAGTGTTATACTATCTCTATTTGACAATTTAGTTTTTATTTTGGGTACACTTAGTGTTTTGAAACTTGTATGAGTTTCACGACCTGGTGTCCTATTGCCAATACTTTAGTGAGATGTAGTTCTAGAATTATGGAATCCTATGCTATTTCTACATCAGTTGTGGATCATGAGTCTTCTAACTCTTTCATGACAAGTGTTGTCAATATTCAACCCATTTTTTACTCTATCCTTGACACTACCATACCAATGACAACTTTATAAACACGTATCTTTACAAATGTTGAGACTATGGTTGCCCATGTTCTTGAAGACAAACTAAAAAAATTGAACAAATACTTAGAAGGACTCCAAGACTATGTGAGTACTGAACCTTTAGGTGGTCTTGTGGTCCCTATGTTAGACAACATGAGGAAATTGACTAGTGATGCCCATCAATTAGAGGTTTTGTGTGGTCTATCTCATATAGTTGATGCCAAGATCCCTACTGCAACTAGTTTTGTTAAAGCTTTAGGATATACTCAAATTCAAGGATCAAGTCAAGTCTCCCTCCCTACAACTATAGCTTCTATTCCTACATACACAAATCCAACTATTGCTTCAACAAAATGAAAAAGTATTGGCATAACTCCAATAATAGGCCTTTCCATTGGAAATCCTTATGGTTTTGGATCTTCAAATGCACACCTCAAGTTTCATCCCCACTCATAAATTTGCAACATAATAGCCCACCAAGCACATACACACTTCTACCATACTCACAACATTCTCAAAACATGTCAACGAATTATTCCATCATCAACCAACTTTTGCAAAATGTAATCTCACTTCAACAACAAATATCAACTTTGAACCAAAACCAAAATGGACAACCATCACAATATGTTAGAAAGATCCCATTGCCACTTGAAATATTGAAAGAAAAATTCCACAAAATATAGAGGTACCCTGATTTGACAAGTATAATGGTAAAGAGGACCCTAGCAATCATATATCGGTATACACAATTCTGTGTAGTGACTTCATTTTTGAGGATAAGATCTTGGCTAAACTCTTTCCTAGGTCATTGAAAGGCATGGATTTGGAATGGTTTTGTTTATTTCCAAATAAAATTCAATCCATTCATTTAATGAGCTTGTTGATGTATTTCTCAACCATTTCCAAGTAAAAATTGGTCCTAAGATTAACATAACTAATTTAATGCAATGAAAAAAAGAGAGAGGCAAAAGGTCACATATTTCATAAGCCACTATCAATTGTTTTGATCACAAAGCAATCTTACTCTTCTTGATGTGGATATCCAAAGAGTGTTTATTGAAAACTTGCAAACTAAAATAAGGGACAAAATCTTATTGATGAAATTTCCATCTTGCAAACATTTGTGTGTGACCCTTCATGATTATTAGAATTTGATTAGTCAGTATGAAGAAGCATCTTCATTGACTCATACTAAGAAATATAAATTTGTACCTCAAAATAACTACCAACTATTCAAGAAGAAAAGCAAAAAACTTATCAAGTTTCATACACCTCAAACAACCGACCACATTGAACCTCAAGTTTTTTTCATAAGTCCAACTCCATACCAATATAGAACAAAAGATAGGCAATTCAACTAGTTATGTAACACTCTCCATTCAATAATTTTGCAAGTATTGAGTAAGAACCTAATCCAATTGCCTCCTATTAAACTTTTGGACACAACCAAACCTTTACCTCCAACCTTCAATCCAAATGCCTTTTGTCAATATCATCACACGAGTGGACATGATACAAAATGATGCATGCATCTTAAACATCAATGTCAATACCTCATTTATTCTAATCACATCTAGTTGGGTGGTGTTAATGATAAATGGAATAAGTATATTTCCCCACCTAACCAAAACTTGTTATTTTTTACCAATCCTATGCCAAACCATTCATCCAATTTTGTGCAAGCTTTTGATGTTAAGAATGATGAGGTGAATTTTGATAAGAATGATGATATAAGTGATGACATGAATGATGATAATAATGAAGAGAAGGAAGTAGATCACATGGTTACTTTAATAGATATTCAATCTCATAAGGGCCAAACCACTATGTTACCCTACATGGCTTTCACCAATAATGATGCACCTAGACATGCACCCGATGGTGATCTCTATATTATCAGCCATATCCATGAAAGACATGTGCAAGGAATACTCATTGATCTCATGTGTGTACAGATGTGATCATTGATGAATTCTTATTTTTGAAAGAGATTTATCAATATTCTTATGAACAATTGAAAGCATCGATACAAACTCATGATGTTTTTTTTCACCCTATGATAGGTTTGATCACTCTTCCTCTAAAAGTTGGACCAAAATTAGATGTCTCATTTTTTTTCATCCCATCATCGAACCAATATTTTGTGAAGCTAGGCTACCCATGGCTACACTCCATGAATTTTGTCTCATCATTTATTCATAAGTGCATAAAGTTCCCCTTTGAAAATGAGATATTTACAATGCATCATAGTGGGTTTAATTCTTTATCTTCTCATGGGAATTTTTCATTGGATTTATTTTAGGCTCAATATATGGAACCTATAAAGCCTCATGAAGATTTTTTTTTCAAGTCATACCAGAAGTTCAAGGCAAATCAAATAACATAGTTATCACTTAGCAATATTCCTGAGAATGATAGGTCCATGGTTGTTCCTCCTCTCCTATCTATTATGGATTATCCTATGTATCAAGCTAAGACCCTTCCAAGTAACAAAGGTAAGAATTTTTTAGTTCACCCACCCATCTCTTATAAAATACCAAGAGACAACCACATAATTCCTTTTTTTCCTCCAAAGATAAAATAAGTGTATAAACCTAAAGAGATAATGGTTTACCAACCCCCGATGGTTCCTTCAGCTCCTCCCTAAAGGGAAGAAAAGAAACCAATGGTCAAGAAACTAACCCCTACCCCATCATAGATTGAAAACTGTGCAAGAAGAAATTAAAATGATAAATAACATAGGTTTAGGCATCATGCTATCGCTCGTCAATTGGAAGAAAAGAATAAAAAAAGTGAATGATAATACATCACCTATGTAAACAACTCAAGAAGAATTACAACTTTCACCAAAACAAGAAATGGAACTAAAACAAGAGGTGAAACAAGAGATTTAAATTGTGATTACCATAAAAACTCCCATTATGTTCAATTTGGATGATGATGATGAAATTGCTAAAATTGACGAGGAGGTGCATAATGAGCTTAATGTTCTATTTTCATAGCAAATGAATTTAGATGGGGGAAACCATGATGATCCTCCTGATGAGAGTGATCCACCATGTATTGGACTTGGAGATGCTCCTAATATGACACTAGTTGAAGTCCCTTTAGCTAGTTGTTTTCCTTCCCTATATGATGAGAAAGATTGGGATGAAGATGACCTACTTTAGGTTGGATTGGATGTGTGACACTCATTTATATTTTTTTCATGTGTTCTTTGTGTTTTCTTCCACGTGATGTGATTTCTCATGTTGTGCTACTTGGCGTGTCTTTATGTTTGTGAGTTTTCTTTGGATGAACCTTATTGCTCTGTTGGCACAAGGATAGAAAGGAAACTAACTTGTTGTGACATTCTTCTATTTATATCATCATTCTTCTATAGGTTTTGAAATTTGTATTTTATTTTGTCTTGTGTTTTCCTTTTGGGGATGATGCAAGGCATTGAAACATTTAGGTCTCTTCGATGTTGACCCGAAAGCTTGTTTGTCTTCTCTCTCTATGTTTCATTCCTCCATTATGTTCTTTGTTCCTCAAGCATTTGGGGAATGTTGTTAGTTTTGAGCTCTATTATATCACTATAGAAAAGATGTATACTAACCCCAAATCTATGGATCCCTCTAGTGTGTTGAGTATAGGTTGTCATTAATGTCAAACTGATGAAAACAAGTCATTTTTTTTGTTAGTGGTTATCAAAGGGTGTTAGGATTGAAATATGAGAAGGGTGCTAAGATTACAAGTATTGATAGCATTCTAAAGGTTTTGATAGTGTGTTGTTTGATAGTGTGTAGGTTTTCTAATCTATCATATCTTGTATTGGGTCAATGATATGACTATCTTCAAATAGTTCATGTATTTATAATACCATGTTGGGTATGTAGTCAAAATTGTATGTGGTGGTCTAAAAGGATATCTTTTGGTTAGAGATATTATTTAATATGGATGGAATTTCTTTTAGAAATGTGTTATAGCTTTGTGGTTTGGAAGGAGAGTATACCTATACTATTTCTATTATTTTCTTGAGTTTCTGGTGGTGATTTCTCAGAATATTCATCAAAAAAAAAATCATGTTCGAGGCATGTACGGTAATGGATACAAGTGTGCAAAATTCAATTCAAGCATGTGGAGTGAGGATAGGACCTATTTAAGGTTCTCTTGGTGGTGCAAGGTGTTAAGTGTTTTTGGTGGCAAGATTGGATTTTTGTATTATACGTTTCATGTCATTTAAATTTAGATTCATCCTATATTTTCTAGGTTGGTGTGGATCCCTGTTCAACATAGTGGAGTGTTAATGTAGAGTCATGTATATATTTCAAACATTCAAATGCATTGTAATGTAGAATTGAGTGACAAAGTAATGTGATGTATCTTGAAGAAATAGAGTGCATCCAATGTAATTAATGATTACAATAAAAGTACAAGGAGTGGGATGTATAGTTTTGTCATAGCATGAAGAAAAGAGAGTGTGCTAGTATCAAAGTGTCTGCTAGTGTCATATCTCAAATCCACCATTTTTTTTTGGTAGGATTGGTGTTCTACCTATTGTATTGTTCTGGTAGGGATTGGTGTCTCTATTTTGGTGGAGATTGGTGTCTCCTAAAGGTTGGTGTCAATTGAATCTTTTGGGGATTGGTGTCTCTAGTAGGTTGGTTCCTACTTCATATTGTAAAATTTTTGTATTATTATATTTCTAGTTGTGAGAGCTTCTCACCATGGTTTTTCCCATTTTGGGTTTTCGTGTGAAAATTTGGTGTTATGTTTTATCTTGTGTGGTTCAGTGCTCTTCATTTTAAAATTCTATAAAGTAATTGTGAATTTTTTTGAAATTATTGTAATTATTTGGATCTATTGATTCACCCCCTCTTAGCCCTTCAATTGGTATTAGAGATAAGTTCCATTGAAAGAGTTTAATAGCTCAAGGTAGATTTAGAATGGCACAAGATAGTTCTTTTGGAAACAAAGTACCAGCTTTTGATGGATCTAATTTTTCCTTTTGGAAAGTTAGGATGGATTCATATTTGATGGATTTATGTATAGACCTATGGAATTCAGTTGTAGAGGGATATAAAATTCCTGAAAAAATCTCCTAGGGATTATGAAATCAATGCTAAGACTATGAATGCTATTTTATGTGGTTTGACTAACACTAATTTTTCAAAAGTGATGGAATGTAGAACAACAAAGGAAATATGGGAAAATTTGGAGGCTATCTATGAAGGTGATGATAAAGTGAAAGAAGCAAAGTTGCAAACTTACAAAGCTCAATTTGAAGGTTCAAGGATAAAAGAAGATGAGAACATTGCTACATTTATGCTCTAGATGAATGATGTTTTCAAACATATTCAAGGTCTTGGTGAAACCTTGGAAGAGAATATTGTTGTGAAGAGATCCTTACCTAGAAGGTTTGATCCAAAAAAAAATTGCTATTGAAGAAGCTAAAGATGTGAATAGTTGAAAGCTGATTGAGTTGCATGTAACATTAAATACATTTGAGATGATATTCTAAAGTGAAGATTATATAAGGAAAGAGGATACTTTTAGAGTACCTTGGAAGCGGGTTGATCAAGATTCCAATTTTCGATCAAATATGAAAGAAGAAAATTTTGTGAGAAAGTTGCAAGGAGGTCCAGGTAAGTACAAAGGTAAATTACCTTTCAAATGTTTCAATTGTGGACAAGTTGGACATTTTATGGCTAAGTGTCCTCATAAGAATACCAAAAATGGTGAACAAAAGAATGGAAAGAAGTCTTTTCAAAGAAGACCCAAAGGACAAAGAAAGCACAAATTTTTTTATAATAATGAGGAAGAAGAAGAATATTCTACAAATGAAGAAGATGAAGATGCATTGGGTGATGAAAATGGAAAAGATATATTCATGGATTTTGAAACTATTGATAGTGATGTTGAAACGAGTTTTGGAGAAAAATGTGAAGAAGAAATAAATATTGTTAAAAAAAAATTTATGGGCCAAAAACGAGATCAAGAAGCTGAATATTAGGATTGTAGAAGAAGTAAGAACCAAAGAGAAAATAGCAAAATATTTGAAGATTGTTGAAAAGATGATTGTTGATCTAAAGATTCAGGTAGAAGAAGCAAAAAGAGTTAAAGAAGTCCCGACATAAAAGTTATCAACAAGAGAAAAAGATTGTGAAAAGCTCGAGGTAGAGATTGTTGCAATCAGAAAAGATCTTGAGAAGGAAAATAAAAAAATGTAACTAAAGTTCAGTAAAAGTATTGAAACCCTAGATTAGATTTGGAAGGTCAAAAAGTTTTGCATGGTAAAGCCAAAGTCATTTTTGATGATTAGAGGAAAAATGCATGATAAAACAGTCGGAGAAGAGTACTAAGGCAAGTTTGGAGGTGATAGGTTCTAGAATTTTAAAATCAGAGAAGACATCGACAAGTAATGGAAGCATGACTCAAAGTGATGGATTTGTTCGAGTGTAGAACAAAAGGAGGAGATCCAGAGGACAAGGATATAATACTAGGTCAAGTTTTTCTTTTTCTAGTTATTGTTTTAGTTTTAATGAATATGGACATAAGGTTGTGGATTGTAGAAGAGTTTCGATAAGAAGAAATAATTTTATCAATAATAATGCATTTGCACCTCTGTTCAATTTTAATGTTCAAGTGCAACAATTTTGGACATATTGCAAGGAACTATAGAAGCAATTTTGTGAGTTCCCCATTATTAGAGAAAGGAAAGAGTTATGCTCTAGAGAAAGTCTAGAAGGTCTCAGAAGTAAAGAAGTCTGAGAAGTCTTTTATTTCTCAAACAAAATTACATGCTCAAAAGGAGAGTAAGAACCTATGGATTATTGGCAGTGGTTTCTCTAGTCATATGACTAGTGATAAAAGTAAGTTTATGAATTTCAAAGAATTTGAAGGTGGTTTAGTTACGCTTGGAAATAATTCAATTCCTACAATATCTGGTAAGGGTACTTTATGTTGCAAGTATGAGAAGTATGTGTTGTCATTGATGTCAACAAGCCTATGTTGTCATTGGTGTCAACAAGCCTATGTTGTCATAGGTGTCAACTATATGAGAAGAATATTGTAGCAAGAGTATGTGTAGTTGTTGGTGTTTTCTATGTTGTTTCATCAATGATGCTTTGATTAGTTGCATTATGTTGTCATTAGTAAGCTATTGGTGTCAACCTCTAGTGTTACTTTGATAAGCTTATGTCTATGGATGTATGGTTGAGTTGCTAGGTTGTAGTCGGTTCTAGAAGTGATGAAGATAATGAGGATGTGTTTCTAGTGCTTGGTTTCTAAGTGCTTTTGAGAAAATTTTCTAGAAAGAGGAAATGGTGGGGTGATCCCACAATATTGGGTTACACATTTTGTCCAAACATGACATTGAATTGAAATTTTTAAACTAAATATTCACTTTCGAACACCTATAGTTGCTAAACCATGAAGAATTTGAAGATGATGAAAACTGGTGATTTGTGAAATTATATCTATAGAATCTAAATATATTTAAAAAGAAATAGAATCAAATTGAATTTCCTTTTTCCATCTCCTTTGATAACTAGTTTTTAATAGTAAACAAAACTTTTAAAGAGTGATGTTTACTGTATAACACAACTTTTTTTCTATGAAGGATAAAATCCTATTTTTTAAAATTTAGATTTGTAACTACGATATCTAGCTCCATTTGGTTTCATAGTTTTTTATTGAATATTTTTTCTTAATTAAGTTTTGAAGTCAAACCAATTACAATTTAGACATAGGTTTATTATATAACACAACTTTATTTGTATGTATTGAAATTCATTTTTATTTTTTGTTGGATTAAGAACATCAATACAAAGAGCATAGATATTTTTTAGATTTTTTTTGGTAATCTACTATTTTTCCACATGTGTTAGAACAAAGAGCTTGATTTTCGATGAAAAACTACATTCACAAGAAATAAAAAATAAATATAATAATAAAATTAAATATATTTAAATTGTACTTTTTGGAAAGATTATAATAAGGAATACACACTTGAAAAACTTAAATTTTAAATGAATTCATTTAATCCCCCAAAAAGTAAATCAAAAGTGGTATTTTATCAATATTTTGATAGGTGTAAAGTAGACTCCATTATAGGTATGGTTTAAAACTAGCAGGGTTCTATCCAAGGGGGTTTGATCTAAGGAGGTTTGATCAAACCCTCTTCAATTAAAATCCTTTAAATGGAACCTATAAAGGCTTAAATCATTATATTTTCTAAAAATATGTGATTTTAGCAAAAATCAGGATGTCCCAGAAAGTGTAACCTATTATTGTGGCAACACCCAATGAGTTGTAGTGTTGTTCTAGGTTGTAGAGCCTATGCATTTCAGATATGTTGATTAGAGGTGTTATATTAATAATTTGGTGTGATAGATCATTGAGAAGAGGAAGCTGTGTTCACCAGTGTGTGAATTCATGTGTATTACAGGGTGTTTAGGACAATTATTTTTTCTCTGTGTTTCTCCACAGTTTGGTTTCAAGTATTGTAGATATAAAGGCGTGATGATAGTGTTTGTTTCTTCAATCAAAGTTCTTTGAGGTTTGGTGCTTCAAAATAAAGTTTCTTAAGCTACAGTGTATGGTAGAGTTGTTTGAGTGTACTGGGTGTGTACATTCTTAAGGTGAAAGTTGTTGTGAAGGAGTCTATTGTATTTTAGGGTATTTGTGGAATATTCCATATTTTTTTAGGTGACATTTGTTGTCCACGAGTAGTTGTTGGATCAAAGGGAGCGTGTACTTAAAAGTTTAATGGTTTTTACACCGATAATGACTGACCTTGGGTGTTTACACTACTTGTAAAATTTTTGGAAGCATGGTGTAGAATGTATGAGTAGATTTAGGTCCTAGCTAATGTGTGTTGTGGTCCACCTTCATTTTTTTTCCATTAGGGGAATATTTTGGTACCAACCTATTTTGAATTTGCACTATTGAGGTGCATAGTTGACCTTGGAGAATGGTTTCAAGGTTAAAGATGGTATAAATAAGAGTTGAGTCATAAAGGTATGATAAGATAGATAAGATAGATGAGATAGATGAGAATGACATGAATTATAGAGTTGTGAGGTGAAATTTTTTATAGTGTGAGCTTTCATGTGTTGATTACTGTATGTAGTGAGCAGAAGGTGTCTACAATTCTTTAGAGAGACTATGAAGGTTTTGGTGATGTTGTGTTGGATTTTTCTGTTGCTTTGAGATGGATGTATCATTGTAACATTCCTCTTTATCTTCTTGTCTATTATGGCAGTGAGCCTTTGGTAGTGAGCCCTTCTTTCTTTCTTGGGCAATGAGCCCTTTGTAATCGATGTTGTTATTACTTTATATAGTGAGCTAATCCTCATTATGGTTTTTCCCATCTTGGTTTTCCCATGTAAATTTTTTTTTCTTTTGTGTAAGGTGTTGATTATGTTTTAGTTTTTGTTATTTTCTTTTCATGCTAAATTATCATGACATATTAAGGGTTGATTGAATGAATGTGGATCTGAATGTTTATGAGGATTTTGAAGTTTTAAGATACAACTGATGCTTTCTAGAAGAAAAGGATGGAATGTTTTTTGGTCTATCTTGGATTTGATGTCTGGAAGTCAGTTGAGAATGGATATACTATGCTTGTAAATGGTCTGAGTATTGATGCTGAGATCAAGGCCTATGAAAGAAATGGTAAAGCAAGGTATGCTCTCTTAAATGGTCTTTCTAATTCTAAATTAGTGAAAGTTATGAATCTGAAAAATGCTAGAGAAATTTGGGTAAAGTTAGCAAGCATTTATGAATGAGATGATAAGGTCAAACAAGCTCAGATGTAGAATCTACAGATCATGTTTGAGAACTTGTAGATATGTTAAGATGAAAACATTACAAGTTACATGCAAAGGGTAGAAGAAGTTGTCAGTTCCATGAGAGGCCTTGGTGGAACACTCAAAGAACCAGAAGTGGTAAAGAAAATTCTCATAACTCTTCCTAAATCTTTTAGTCATAAAGTTTCTACTATTAAGGAATTTGCAAATTTAATTCAATATACTAGAGATCAATTGTATGGTTCTTTAACTAATTTTGAGATGAAATAATTTGGTACAAATAGTGGTGCAAAAGTTGAGACTTCTTTTAAGGTTGACAAATCATAGGAGATTAAGGAATCAGATCAAGAGGATCTTGATGATGTGGAAGCTAACTTTTTAAAGAGAATGAAGAAGGGTATTGGTAAGTACAGTGGTAAGTTTCCTTTCAAATGTTTTAGTTGTGGAAAGATAGGTCATTATGCTTCAAGATGTCCAAATAGAGCTTTGAATAACAAAAATGAGAACAAAGGAAAGATGATTAAGAAAATTTATTATGTTAGAGAAGATGCAAGTGTTTCTTATGATGAATCTAATTATGGAGATGATGACGATGAATGCTTATTCATGGCTTTAAAATATGATTCTAATTCCACTAACTATAAGAAATGTGTGAAGGAAATCCCTCTAGAGACAAAGGGTAAGATTGAAGGTACTATGGTATATATTTTTCATGCTAGACAGGAGAAGAACTACTAGATCATTATCAGTGGATGCTCTAATCATATGACTCATGACAAGAGTAAGTTTGTCAAACTTGGAAAATATGGAGGATGTTTTAGATTTGGTGATGATGCATATTCTAAGATATGTGGAAAAGGTTCTATTAGTTTTGACTGAAAGCATAATATTGATGATGTTTACTATGTTAAGGGTTTAAGGCATAACCTCTTGAGTGTTGGAAAAATGTGTAGAAAATGATACAATCTTATGTTTTAGGATGATGGATGTGAGATTAAAAAAGGTTGTCAGACTATGATTGCTATTGGAAGAAGGACAGATGGAAATTTTTATCAACTTAAGGGTGCTAATGGTGATTGCTTTATGACTTAGATTAATGAAAGTTGGCTATGACATAGGAGGATGTGTCACATAAATTTTGATAACCTAGTAAGAATCAGTTATGTTCAAACTATAAGAGATCTACTAAAAATTAAAAATCCTATCAATGTTGTCTGTAAGGATTGTCAAGTTGGAAAGCAAACAAGAAGAAGCTTCAAAGTTAAAGAGAAGTCCACTACTAAACTGTTGGAATTGATACATATAGATCTTTGTGTTCCTACAAGAGTATGAAGTCTATTATTCTAGAATGATATGGGTTACTTTTCTCAAAGAAAAATCAGAAGCTCTAGATAAGTTTAAAACATTTAAAGTTATGGTTGAGAATGAAATGGATATGAAAATAAAAATTTTGAGCTTTGAAAAAGGTGGAGAGTTCACCTCCAATGATTTTAACATCTTTTGTGAGAATCATGGCATAAAGAGGCACTTGTTTTCCCCTAGGACTCCTCATAAAAATGGAGTGGTTGAAAGAAAGAATAAGACTGTTCAAGAAGCTGCAAGGAAAATGATGAAAGAAGCAAATATACTAGAAGTATACTAGAGAGAAGAAATTCATACTATTTTTTATATACTTAATAGAGTTCAAGCAAGAGAAAATAGAACAAAGATTCCCTATGATCTATGGTATGGAAGGATCCCTACTGTCAAGTACTTTAGAGTGTTTGGAAGTAAATGTTATATCAGAAGAGATGAAGAAAACTTAGGAAAGTTTTATGCAAGGTCTAATGAAGGTATCTTCCTTGGATATTCTACTAGAAGCAAAGCTTACTGATGCTACAACAAGAGATTGAGAAATATTGTTAAGAGTGCAAGTTTCAAGGTTGATGAATATCTCTAGAAGAATTTAATGATGATAGTGTTGAAATGAACAAGAAAATTGAGAGGGGGGTGAATCAGTTGTAGAAAATTAAACCTTCAAAACCCTTTACAGTAATCAAATCCACAAGCATTGATTAAGTCCTTATTATGTTAGATTGATTAAACATGAAATGCATATAACAAAAAATGAAAACAAAACACCATACACATGAAAACACCAGATTTATGTGGAAAACCCAATGAGGGAAAAACCATAGTAAGGATTAGCTCACAATATAAGTAATAGCAAAACCGGTACAAAGGGGCTCACTACCAAAATAGGATGCACTATCCAAAAAGGATCATAGCTAGGGCTCATTGCCATAGAAAGAAAATAAGAAGATAGAAGAAGAATGTTACACAAAGAAACACTTTCAATGCAACAAAGAGTCTACCAAAATTTCTCACACACTTTTGCAATCTCACATGAAAGATATTAGATGCCTTTAGGTCACTACCTTTGAAACCCTAACATGAAATTCACACTGCTCTAATCAATTTCGCATCTCATTACACTTATCTTGCAATAATATCACATCTATCTTGCTTCTTATACTTTCCTCATACCTCTTGCATCAACACCATACATATTTATATCAAGATCTATCGCAAACTTTCTCCAATGTCGGCCACTAGTCGTTGTACATTCAAATTTGAAATAGGTCAGCGCCCGAACATTCTTGCGGTGGATAGGAACAAAATTCAACCTACATAAGTCCTTAATTAGGACCCAAATAGATCCCAACACACTTCAACATGCTTCCACAAGCCTTGCATGTAGTGTTAAACATAATGTCAACCAACACCCATGCAAAACACCATAAAAATTAAGTGCACTCTTTTGTTGGATGTTGTGGTTGTATTGTTGATATGTGGTTGTCATTGATGTAAACACTATTAGCACTGTTGTATTGAAGGTTGTATATGTCGAGGATATTGAGAAAATTTTTATAGAAAGAGTTGCAGGTTGCCAGTGGAACTGTGAAGGTCAAGAAGGTGTATTGTTCTATACATTGAAGATTAGTTGTTGTGGACTAAAGGGTTTAGTGCTAAGAATATCTAGTTTATCCACCAGAATTTTCAGAGGTCCGCGTGAAGTTTTGATCATGTTATGAACAATTGTGTTCTAACATTGTTTTTGTGGTCTTTGTCAGTGTTCTTGATTGAATTTTATGTAATTCTTGTAATCTCAGTTGTTGTGGATACCTCTCTGTTAGTTCTTGTTGCTTATGGATGCTTCTAGATAATTCTCTATCCTTTTTGTACATCCGCGTTGATCTGTGTGCTCGTGGTCGAAGAATTTTTCTCGATGTGTTCGAGTTTTCATGTTCTTGGTCGACATGATGGTTGTAACGTGTTGTGGATCCTTGGAGATTTAAATTTGAATGTTTGGCATGCTCGAGGATTTTTTTTTGGGTTGCATCATAACATTGGTCGATGGTGTTTGGTTCACATTAAAAAAATATTTGTAAATTTGGCACCGATATTGTAAATATGCTTTATATTTTGGCCGATGAAGTTGTTGATGTAAATCCAGGTTGCATATATATAAGAGTGGTTGTTTGTGTGAAGTTAGTGTGTGTGTGAAGTGAGGAAGAACCAGAGAAAGTGCAAGTGTGCAAATAATGATCTATTCGTTCGATTGTAGAGCATAGCGTGAAGAAGTTTGAGCGAAGTGTGAAGGAGTGTTTTTGTGCTTAATTGAAACTATAATCAAACTTTTATAGAAGCTATTTTCTCAATTCATACCCTACAGATCTAATTTGAATTTATTTTTATTCTTGGGCAGTGAGCCCTCTTGTATTTCAGTAGTGAGCTCTAGGCAATGTTCCCAAATGCATGTGCATTCCCTGTTAGGGTTAGAAAGGAAAATATCTAACAATTAAATGCAGATTTAATTAATAAATAGAGAAACTTAAACACATAGAATAAATTATAACATAGAGAATTTAACATGGTTCACCCAATCCAGGCTACATCCACCAAACTGCAGCCATCCAATGAATTTATTATCCAGTGCAAAAAACCTATTACAATCTTGCGAATAATCGCATTTTTCATCATACTGTAACACCCATCCGAACCCCTTTTAACAAGCTTAGAAGCTTCTAGATTTTACATTCTACAGAGTCGGCTTTTTCCTTTTTCATTGATTTTTTCCTTTTTTAGTGATAACGCAAAAAAGTAGGAGGAATTTTTTTCTCGGGGGCTGCCGCCCTCGAACCATGGCAAGCATACATACCAAGGTGTATAGTATACCATGGGCTATACAGTATAGCATGATCAGTCACCACATACCAACAATCTCCCACTTGGAGACTGATCCTAGACAACACTACTGCAATAACAGCTCCCACTAGAAATAAGTACCTTGGACCCTGCTGCTCTGTTATACTTGAATTCAACCTTGAAGGCCAACTGAATTTGAAGAGGAGCTCAACTTCTCCCTTGTCACGACCTTCGTAAAAATATCTATTGGATTGACATCTGTATGTATCTTGTCCAGCTTGACTTGTCCATCCTCCAACACCGACTGAATGAAATGATATCTCAACTATATGTGTTTTGTTTTAGAATACAAGGCGGAATTCTTTGCAAGATGTATAGCACTCTAGTTGTCTGTAAACAAGTAATTTTTAGCTTGTTGTTTTCCCAACTCATCCATGAAAAGTTGCAATCATATCATCTCCTTTTCTGCCTCTATTGCAGCAACATACTCTACCTCTGTGGTGGATAAAGCAACCACCTTTTACAATCGAGAAATCCAACTTGTTGTTGTCCTACTAACTATAAATGCATAACCTGTGGTACTCCGCCTGGTATCTATATCCCCTACCAAATCTAAGTCAACATAGCATTTTCAATCAGTGTTAGAGCCCCCAAAACATAAACATTTATTGGATGTACCTCTTAAGTACCTGAGAATCCATTTTACCGCATTCCAATGCTCAACTTCGAGATGACTCAAATACCTGCTAACAACTCCTACGACATGTGCAATATCTGGTCTTGTGAATACCATGGCATACATTAAACTTCCTACAGCTGAAGCATATGGTACTTTAGACATTTTATCTTCCTCCTCTTGTGTCTTTGGACACATATCTTTAGTCAATTTAACATGACTAGGCAAAGGTGTGTTGACAGCTTTTGCATTCTCCATATGAAATCTCTGCAACACCTTTTCAACATAATTAGCCTGAGATAAAAACAATTTTCTATTTTTCCTATCTCGACAAATTTTCATACCAAGAATTTATTTTGTTGTCCCCAAATCCTTGATAGAAAAAGATTTTTCTAACTGTTGTTTTAGCTCACTTATGTGATCCATGTTAGACCCTGCTACAAGCATGTCATCAACATATAAACACCAAATGAAGTAGCTATCATTATCCAACCTCTTAAAATAAACACAATGGTCAGAATTACACCTGTTGTAGCCTTGCTCGCCCATAAAACTATCAAATTTCAAGTACCATTTCCGAGGTGCTTGCTTCAAGCCATATAAAATTTTATTTAATTTGCACACTAGTTTCTCCTTACCTTTAACCTCAAATCCTTGTGGATGTTCCATATATATTTCCTCTTCCAAATCACCATGGAGAAAGGTTGTTTTAACATTGAAAACTATTCTAAATACAAATCTTCAGCAGCCACAATACTTAAAACAATATGAATAGAAGTCATTTTAACAACTGGAGAAAAAATATCATCAAAATCAATACCCTTTTTCTATGCAAATCCCTTTACAATTAATCTGGCTTTAAATATCTTCTTACCTCCATCCTCCTCTTTCAGCCTATAAACCCATTTTTTTGGTAAAACCTTTTTACCTGCAGGCAACTTACATAATTCCCAAGTTTGATTTTTCAGCAAGGAGTCCATTTCTTCTTCCATTCCATGCTCCCACTGAACCTTGGTATCCACCTACATAGCTTCATCCTAATATTTTGGTTCACCAGCATCAATTAACAAAATAGTATACAAAGAGGGAGAGAATCTTTCTGGAGGTCTACTTATCCTTGAAGATCATCTAACAGGATTTTGTGGTATTTGTTGTTGTTGTTGTTGCCTAGCATGAGGAACCACTGAAACATCATTGTTTGGAATATCATCTAAGACTGCATAATAATTTTCTTTCTTCTCATGTTGCAGCAACAGATCTTTGTACAAAACTTTCTCATTGAATATGACATCGCTGCTTCTCACAATTTTTTGATTTTCAAAATTCCAAAGCCTAAAACCAAATTCATCAATGCCATGTCCAACAAATATACATTTCTTTGATTTTGCATCAAGCTTGGTTCTATTTTCAAAATCTACATGTGCAAATGCTTCACAACCAAAGGTTTTGAGAAAAGAATAACTCACCTTCTTACCTTTCCATGCTTCCTCTGGAATACCACAACCCAAAGGATTAGGACCTCTATTAATTAAATAAACAACAGTGTTTATAGTTTCTGCCCATATTTTTAAAGGCAACCTAGCATGTAATCTCATAGTCCGTGCACACTCCATTACTGTTCTATTCATGCACTCAGCCACTCCATTTTCTTGTGGAGTCCTTAGAACCATTTTCTTCCTACGAATACCATTAGAGGAACAATAATATTTAAACTCTTTGCTGCAATACTCACCACCATTATCAGATCTGAGACATTTTAGCTTTTTACCTGTCTCATTCTCAACCAAGCTTCTCCATTTTTTAAAAGTTTCAAATACATCAGATTTTTTCCTAAGGAAATAAATCCATACCTTCCTAGTTGCATCATCAATGAATGTAACATAATACAGAGACCCACCAAGAGAAGATACTTGAGCTGGTCCCCATACATCCGTATGCACAAGCTCCAATTTCTCATCTTTCTTTTGCTTCCCATCCTTGAGAAAACTTACTCTCTTTTATTTTCCATACACACAACTTTCACAGAAATCCATATTAACACATTTTAGACCTAGTAAAACATTATTTGAATGAAGTACTTTCATACCTTTTTCACTCATATGCCCAAATCTATTATGCCACAGTGTTGATTCAGAGTCCACAACAAATGTATGATCTTCTACCTGCTAAACTGCAGCAACTATTCCTGAACATTGACCTTTTTTTGTAACAATTAAAGTAGAAGGAACAATATGACCTATACAAAGATATAAGGTGCCTACTTTCACACCTTTTGCTACCACTAAGGCACCCTTTGTGACCTTCCAATTTTTATCACTAAATGTAATGACACAACCTTCATCATCTAGTTGCCCTGCTGAAATTAAATTTTTGCTTAACTTTGGAACATGCCTTACCTCATGTAGTAGCCAATGATTCTCATTCTGCAACTTAATCTTGATTCTTCCCTTTCCAACAATCTGACAAGGTTCGTTATCTCCTAAATAAACCAGCCCAAAATCCCCTTGGACATAATAAATAAAATAACTTCTATGGGGGGTAGCATGAAATGAAGCCCCTGAATCTAACACCCAAGAATCGTCAACATTATCAAGGGAAAGAATCAAAGCATCCTCATCAGATTTATTACTTACCCCATTTTCCTCTTTACTTCCTTCATTTTTGTCTCCTTTATTTTTCCAAGACCAACAATCTTTCTCTAAATGACCCAGCTTACCACAATACCAACAATCACTCTTGTCTCTAGATTGGGACCTTCTGTCCTTTGATTTTCCTTGTGACTTCCCACAATTTCCAGAATTGTTTCCTCTCTCCTTTGTTCTATCCCTACTTTTTGCATTCAAAACACTACCTAATGTGGATGTTCCACCTAAGCTTTTCCTATGAATTTCCTCACTCAAAATAACACCAACAACATCATCGAATTTCAATGTATTCGAACCAGAAACATAATTGCTCACAGCCATTACCAAGCTATTCCAACTTTCAGGAAAAGAACGTAGAATCAAAAGAGCTCCTAACTTCTTCATCAAAGGTTACTTTTACAGAAGTTAATTGACTGGTGACTGTATTAAACTCATTTAAATGATCAGTAACTGACCCACCTTCTACCATTTTCATATTAAATAAACGCTTCATAAGAAATACCTTATTCGAAGCGGAAGGATTTTCATATAACTTCGCCAAGGTTCCATCAACTCTTGAGTTGTCTTTGCTTTTGTAATATTCAACGCCACCGATTGTGCCAAGCATAAATGAATATTTCCAAGAGCCTTTCTATCCAAAATCTCCTAGTCCTCATCAGACATTGCTTGGGGTTTCTTGGTTTTCCCTTCCAATGGCCAACATAAATCCTTCTGATAGAGGTAGTCCTCCGTCTACATCTTCCATAACTGATAGTTCTAGCCATTAAACTTCTCAACCTTCTTACCCTCATCTGCCATTACTCCCTGATCCGTATAGGATCTAGACTAGATTGCGATATTTAAATGCTTAACTTTTACAATGCTTTTACAATGATTATTCCAAGTTAATTAAATCAAAATTAACTTAACGAAATAACAGAATGAAAGTAATAACAAGGTGATTTAACAGAAAGGAAGGAAATGAGAGACAGAAAGAGAGAGAAGAAGAGAAGTGCAAACAACGTTTGATAACGGAGTTCATCACGAAAGTGACTACATCTCTGGGTCCACTCCAATAGAGAGACCGATCCGATTAACTCCAAAATCAATTACAAAAACACCACCATTCTCCAAGCACTTCGGCAGCATAACAATGCTCTGACGTGCAAGAATGACTTGAAAACTCTCCAACAAGGCCTCTCTTTCGTCACCTCAGCATCAAGACTTCAACCTCAAAAAAACTTAATTACCTCTCTCACCTTACACCCCTTTTTATACATAAAATTTTCTCAATTTGGCTCTCAACCAATTGATTTGCAAAATATTCCAAATCCCCCTAAAAAACAACTAAATCTCCCAAATTTTACATTTGGATTTTAATAATCTTCCTTATCTCTCCAAAATACATAAAAATCTTTTAAAAATCTCCCTTTATTTTCATAATAATATTTAAACATATTAATCTAGCCCTTTCAATCCTTTATTTGGGCTTAGGATATTTTAATTGGTTATATTTAATCCTTAAATAGGATTATTGTTTGTTCAAATTAGGGGGTTTGTTTATAATTTTAATAAGGCATTCGGATTAACAACTTGACTAAATAGACCAACGCCTATACTATTTCAAATACTATGGTTGGCTTACCGGTGGCCATTCATTTTGCTAGCCGGCCGGTTCAGGGTTCCAAACCCGCCGGCTGGCTCTTTACATAGGCATTTGCCAATTTTAAATAACAAAACAAACCCGTAATCACATATTGTTAGGCGTGAAGACTTTGGTCTAACGGTGAACGCGGATTGTTCGCTGATGTGTGGTGGAGGTTTTGAATCCACTAAACATGCCTTTTTTAAACAAAACAAACCAACCGACTTTCCCATTCGGAGGGGGCGATGACGCAGGCCACGTGGCATGCCGCGGAGCTGCCACGTGGCAAAATTTCATTCGCTAACATAGATGATTCAATACCGACGTGTCTGCCACTGCGTGCAAACATGGAGCTGATGTGTCCGCCACGTGTACGGAATGCTGACGGTGCACAGAGAGCTGACGTGGCGTGCTGACTCAGTTGATGACTACGTAATGACGTGTCTGCCAACTCGGATGCCGACTGTGCCGATGACTGTACGTACGGATGCCACGTGTCGCGATATGATTGGTTTGTACAAATGCCACATGTCACACTCTAATTTGTCCACATCAGATTCTATACCACGTGCTGATGTCAGTTGTACAGATGATGACGTCATCACTGTACCTTTAGTCCACAAGTCAAACCTGAAACTTTGACCAGCTGTATCTTGAGCCTCCGATGTCAGATTTCGACGAAACGAACATCGTCGAAATCATCTCAACGAGCTCTTCGACTTGACGCTGCTTTGGTTGATTTATGAAACAATCATTTTTTTCGCTTCTTGGATGCCCTCTGTTCCCAGTTTGACCGAAGGTTTGACTGGCCATAACTTGCACAAACGGACTCCTTTTCACTCCGTTCGAGTTGCGTTGGAATCAGGACACTGAGCTCTTCCTGATGGTGCTGATTCTGCAAAAAAATAAGACACTTCAATTTTCACTAAAAAATGTCCACCGGATCAGGCCTCCCCACTGAAGACCTTTTGGACCTCCAAAAGTGGCATTTACTCTGACAATAAGTGAGGACTTGGCCTCCCCACTTGTCCTATATCCTCTGTACATCTAAAAACCTGGATCACAAGCACAATGAAGACTGCAACAATGTTGTTGAACATAAACATTATTGTATCACTTCCATAAGCTTCTACATCAATTGTCATAGCCACTAACCAACAAAAATTGACTAGCATCAAGCTGAACAATAATGCAGAAATGAAAGAGAATAAGTCAACAATAATTCAATCCTTTACAATAGGAACATTATTACCCAAGGATCCATCAATGCTTTCAAGCATCATTTTCTCATGCTGTACTATTGGTGCATCCTGCAACATCTGACCCTGGTTAGCTACTCCAAGTTCAAGTTTAGAATCACCTGTACTGACAAACATAAGAGTTAATTCTTTACTTGCATTAATTACCCTCTTTAACTGCCCTGTGTTTGCAAAAGAACGATCAGTCTTAATCTTGTGAGAATGTACAATATACTGAATGCCATCCTTAAACAAGTGATAATGATTATGTTCCCTGTAGAAGATTGCTTTTCTGTCATAAAGATAAGGGCTACCAAGCACTACCCCACAGATATCCAATGGAACTACATCAAACTGTACTTCATCCACAAACTTACTAGTGATTGTGAACCTTAAGGTGCATTTTCTTGTTACTTGCAACTTATCATTTTCACAAATCCAGCCTAGTGGATAAGGTTTCTTATGTTGTGTAGTTTTTAATCCCAAGTTCTTTACAACACTTTCTGAAATTAAATTAACCTGAGATCCACTATCTATGAGTGCATCAATTTTACTGTTCTTAGCACCAACCCTTAAATGAAACAGCTCATTCCTTTTTACATCTTCAGAGAAATCATTAACTGTAGATGAAGAAGCACAACTAGCAACAGAAACACCAGAAATAGAAGCTTTACCTTTTAGACCCATCGCTGTTATCTTAGTCTCATCATCTGAATCTGAACCAAGATCCATAACAACATTCATGGCTTTCTCCTTACCTTTTGTTTCTGATTACGTCTTGAGCCCACTTAGGCTTCAGTTCGGGATGTAACTTCCAACAGTGATCTTCATCATGACCTTCCTTGTCACAATGAGTGCAAGAAAGTTTCTCATCCTTCTTAACTGTAGCTGCCTTCTTTCCTTTCCCTGTCTCTGCATTCTTAGAAGATTTCTTACATCATTATCAATAAAAGATCCTTTACCCCTTGATTCTAAGTGTGTAGCTTGAACAGACACTTCATCCAAATTACAAGGGTTCAAAACCAAAATGGAATGCCTAAGATAGGAATGCAAACCTCCTATGTACTTCAACAACGTGTCTTGGGTATACAAAGGAACATTCAAAGCAATAGCCTTTTCCTAAATTCATGGGTGTATTCTTGGACAGTTTGACCTTTCCCTTGCCTAAACATTTGCCAGTCCATCATTAACTGCTGCATATGTCCTAGGGGATAAAACTGCTTCTTAAGAGCATTAATAAATTTTGCCCAAGTTAAACTGACTCTACCATGTTGTGAAACTTCTGCCTTAGACTTACTCTCCCACCAGGTTAAGGTTGTACCTCCTAAACGAAGAGTAGCTAATTGGATCCTATCAACATCATCTATTAGGTTCTGGACTCTACAGTAAACCTCAATTTGTTGAATCCAATCATCCAATTTTTCAGCATTAAGTTCACCACAATATTTAGGCAAATCAAATTTTACATCAAGTTTTATCTTAGGTTTATACCCACTCTTGAAAGGATTAGAAGAAATAGAATGAGGAGAAGATGGAGAAGAAGGGGAAGGAGAAGAGGGAGGAGAAGAAGAAAAGGGATGATCTGGTTGCTTGCCACCATCTTCATGATGTTTCCCTTTCATGTCTTTGCGATCTTCTTGCTTCGATGAACCTTCTTCACGTGCCTTCCGTTCTTGTCTCTCCTGAAAAAGAACGTCCACCTTTTCCTTCATCTCAAGGAATGCTCTCCAAAATTCCTACTCACTGATTTCTTCAGGAACCTCCATTCCAGAAACTGACATCTTTGGAAATGATCTACGCTTCCCGATCTCAGGATCAGAGTCTTCAAGCTTGCCTTCACCCTTCTGAATCCTGGATCTCGTTAGCATTCAAAAAACAAATAACTGCAATAAAAGTCAACTGTGCTCTGATACCAACTTGATCCGTATAGGATCTAGACTAGATTGCAGTATTTAAATGCTTAACTTTTACAATGCTTTTACAATGATTATTCCAAGTTAATTAAATAAAAATTAACTTAAGGAAATAACAGAATGAAAGTAATAACAAGGTGATTTAACAAAAAGGAAGGAAATGAGAGACAGAAAGAGAGAGAAGAAGAGAAGTGCAAACAATGTTTGATAACGGAGTTCGTCACGAAAGTGACTACGTCTCCGGGTCCACTCCAATAGAGAGACCGATCTGATTAACTCCAAAATCAATTACAGAAACACCACCATTCTCCAAGCACTTCGGCAGCATAACAGTGCTCTGACGTGCAAGAATGACTTGAAAACTCTCCAACAAGGCCTCTCTTTCGTCACCTCAGCATCAAGACTTCAACCTCAAAAAAACTTAATTACCTCTCTCACCTTACACCCCTTTTTATACATAAAATTTGCTCAATTTGGCTCTCAACCAATTGATTTGCAAAATATTCCAAATCCCCCTAAAAAACAACTAAATCTCCCAAATTTTACATTTGGATTTTGATAATCTCCCTTATCTCTCCAAAATACATAAAAATCTTTTAAAAATCTCCCTTTATTTTCATAATAATATTTAAACATATTAATCTAGCCCTTTCAATCCTTTATTCGGGCTTAGGAGATTTTAATTGGTTATATTTAATCCTTAAATAGGATTATTGTTTGTTCAAATTAGGGGGTTTGTTTATAATTTTAATAAGGCATTCGGGTTAACAACTTGACTAAACAGACCGATGCCTATACTATTTCAAATACTATGGTTGGCTTACCGGTGGCCATTCATTTTGCTATCCGGCCGGTTCGGGGTTCCAAACCCGCCGGCTGGCTCTTTACATAGGCATTTGCCAATTTTAAATAACAAAACAAACCCGTAATCACATATTGTTAGGCGTGAAGACTTTGGTCTAACGGTGAACGCGGATTGTTCACTGATGTGTGGTGGAGGTTTCGAATCCACTAAACACGCCTTTTTTAAACAAAATAAACCAACCAACTTTCCCATTCGGAGGGGGCGATGACGCAGGCCACGTGGCATGCCGCGGAGCTGCCACGTGGCAAAATTTCATTCGCTAACAGAGATGATTCAATGCCGACGTGTCTGCCACTGCGTGCAAACATGGAGCTGACATGTCCGCCACATGTACGGAATGCTGACGGTGCACAGAGAGCTGACGTGGCGTGCTGACTCAGCTGATGACTACGCAATGACGTGTCTGCCAACTCGGATGCCGACTGTGCCGATGACTGTATGTACGGATGCCACGTGTCGCAATATGATTGGTTCATACAAATGCCACATGTCACACTCTAATTTTTCCACATCAGATTCTGTACCACGTGCTGATGTCAGTTGTACAGATGATGACATCATCACTGTACCTTTAGTCCACAAGTCAAACCTGAAACTTTGACCAGCTGTATCTTGAGCCTCCGATGTTGGATTTCGATGAAACGAACGTCGTCGGAATCGTCTCAACGAGCTCTTTGACTTGATGCTGCTTCGGTTGATTTATGAAACAATCATTTTTTTCACTTCCTGGATGCCCTCTGTTCCCAGTTTGACCGAAGGTTTGACTGGCCATAACTTGCACAAACGGACTCCTTTTCACTCCGTTCGAGTTGCATTGAAATCAGGAAGCTGAGCTCTTCCTGATGGTGCTGATTCTACAGAAAAATAAGACACTTCAATTTTCACTGAAAAATGTCCACCGGATCACTCCCACTCAACCGTGAGACCTTCCTACAGATGATAATTGAAACACAACCCTCTCTGATACCACTTGTTAAGGTTATAAAGGAAAATATCTAATAATTAAATGCAGATTTAATTAATAAATAGAGAAACAAAAACACACAAAATAAATTATAACACAAAAAATTTAACGTGGTTCACCCAATTCGGGCTACATCCACCAAACCGCAGCTATCTAATGATTTTATTATCCAGTGCAAAAACCTATTACAATCTTGTGAATAATCACGTTTTTCATCATATTATAACACCCATCCAAACCCCTTTTAACAAGTTTAGAAGCTTCTAGATTTTGGGTTCTACAAAGTTGAATTTTTCCATTTTCGTTAATTTTTTCCTTTTTTAGTGATAACGCGAAAAAGTAGGAGGAATTTTTTTCTTGGGGGTTGCCACCCCCGAATCCCTTCTTTTCAGGGGCTTCCGCCCCCGAACCCCCACCTGGGGCCCGACCTAGCCCTGGACCCCAGCAAGGATACATGTCAGGGTGTATAGTATAGCATGATCAATTGCCACATACCAACATTCCCATTATTTTTTCATTATACTTTTAACAGGGTATAATATTGTGGACTAACATCCACCATGGTTTTTCTCCTAATAGGGTTTCCATGTAAAAAAATATTGGTGTTCTATGTGCTTCTGATGTGTTGATTGTTTATAGTTTATTGTTTATTGTTCTTTCATCAAATCTGAGATAAAGTTAAGTTTGAAAATTTTAAGTATTCTGTGACAACTGATTCACCCCCCCTCTTAGTTGTTTGTCCTTGTTTTTCCAACAACTTCCTTAGATCAAGCTGAAAGTTCTGGACAACATAATTTACTTGAACTCAATACAAAAAAATCTGTGAACTACTTAAGATTCATTAAACACTTCAACCAAGCTTTGCATCAACAACTACTTTAACTTAGGATAACTGATAACCCTTGTTCGCACACTGACACATGAAACTTACACTACACTACACCAAACCAAGTAAAACTTTGAAACCAAAAAGATAAAGTCATTATTAGCAACTTCCCAAATCTACACAACCTAAATCCAAATAGAAGAGAAACAAGGAGCAAATACATTTCTCCCAGAACACAGAAAAAATTATTGAACAGCTGGCTCACACACTCATGAAAATATCTCGCACTGTACAACAATCTAGAAACCCAAATTCTAAATATAGTAACCTCTATCACCCTTAAAAAACATGTAAGATCCACACAGGCATAACATCAACATAGAAAGAACATGGAGCACAATATCAGAACACACTATGATCATTTGCACAACATAGTTTACTCTGTTTATTAATTTTTCTCAAAAGCACTTGGAAACCAAGTACCAAATCATCTCAGCTCATTCCAACTCATCTTCAAACTTTGCAAAAAAATAATAGCTCCATGTACTCACAACACTTCCTTATGGTCTTGACTACACATGCATAAACTATTTTCTTCTTTTCACAAATTTTTCAATATCCTCAACATCTTCATCCCATAGTTGACATCAATGACAACACTAGTCAATAGACTTCCTATTGACATTAATGAAAACACCATCATTCTTGAAAGAAACTCCCCCTTTTTCATTGATGGCAACACAAGATGTGAAAATCCACCAAAGACCACACAACACTTCTAAATGCTTTCTCTCTTTTTCTTCATATGATCTTCTCCCCCTGAGTAGATAAGTTCTCTTTTTTTTACATGATTCTTTCTCTCCCCCTTTGACATCAATATAGCAAAGGAAAAAAATTGTTTTGCATTGTTCTCTCCCTTTGAAATTGAACCAAAATACTTGCTCTGAATACCCCCCCTTAGGAGTACACCCAAATAAATCAACAATCACAATGACAACACATTATACTACCTACTCCCCTTGAGAGGTAGCCACCAACCATTAGTCTAGAAAAGAGATAGATCCATAGATCCACTAGACTGATGCACCTCTATATGCATCTAGTTCAAGAAAGGAGGGGAAATAACCCCCAACTTCTCTTGAAGATACCCAAAAGTATCCTAAGGAAGAGCCTTAGTAAATATGTCAACAACCTAATCCTTTGTAGGAACATACTCAAGCTTCACTTGATTCTCCATAACCTTCTCTCTCAAAAAGTAATATTTGATAGAAATATGTTTTTTCTTTGAATACATCACTGGATTCTTTGAAATGTTTATTGCACTTGTATTAGATCATAAAAGATAGATATAGTTTCATCAAATACAACTCTGATATCCTTCAAATTTTGCCTCATCCATAATACCTGTGTACAACATGATGCTGCAATATACTCATCCTTTATACTGGATAAAGAAAATGAATCTTATTCTTACTTCGCCATGACACCAATCTACATCCAATAAATAATGCACCTCTTGTCTCCTAATAGTGCACCCTTGCTGAGTAAACTCTGCCTATTGGTGAAACATTGGAAATTTTCTAGGTTGTGGGTTACCTAAAGTAGAAAAAAATCTCCAGAGTAAGCTAGCTCTTATGGTACTCACCTAATTAACTACTCTATGTTTTGTAGAGGAAAGAGTTAGGAGGAAACATAAATTGAAAACCAATTCCTATGGTGATGCACCAAAATGTTATCCAAAACTTGTAAAGTTGCTTGTACATAGTTTCAATCAACAAAAAAGCTTGACATGCACAACTCAATAATTATATGCCTTTGCATCAATATTTCATAAGGAGGATATAATGCATTCAATTCTAGAAGGAAAATTAATTTTCACAACTTGAATCACTTGCATCTCAACACAACTTCTAACTTGTAAATTATTGAAAAATGAGGTGTTTTCTTAGCTTAATACTCTGTAAAACTTTAATATTGCTTATCTAAGTAAGCTCTTTCTTTGTTACATATATTCTTTGTGGGTGGTTATCTTGATTAATTCATTTTACTATTGTAGAATGAAGAGAGAAGTTGATAGAAGAACTAGACAGGATATTAGAAAGATCACACAAGATATAATGTGGAGAAACCCTTTCGGGAAAAAACTCCACCAAGAATTATTCTATTATTCAATCTCTGAAATACAATAGCTCCAATTCTTGCTTGAGAATGCTTCTTTTGTCTTTTCCAATCTTCTTCACACCTACAATAACAATTATGAAAACAGTCTTCAACTTGAATGATATATAGAGACAGTATGCAACCTTGTAATCTCCAAATGGTGATAATTACAATGCACAAGCTCAAGCCTTAGAAAAGGTACGCCATATTACTTCAAGTTGAGTTCTATCATGAAGACCAAAGCTTAGAACATGTGCTTTACCCATTTGGGCATCCCAAACTAAAGCTACAACTCATCCTTCACTTCGATGATAATTACAAAGCTCTTCCTCAAAGATGGCGCCCAAAAGAGGGTCCCACTTAACAGAGCCTTCAAAAATATCTTATCATGCATTGGAGTTAATTCCAAGAAAGCATCTTGGGTGACCAAGTTAGCTCCAAGTGATTTCTTGTTAACTGAAACATTTACTCAACACCATTCCCAAAGAATGGTCATCCCCTATTAATTGGAGGTAGTCCCTGTTATCTGTCATACAACTCAATGTTATTAGCCATGCATTCCAAGTTAACTGAAGTTAAATAACATACAACTGAAACTAGCTGAAGACAAGAACTGAACTGAACTGAATTGAATTGAACTAAACTGAACTAAACTAATTCTGAACTGGGTGAACTGAATTGTGAACTAAACTGAACTGAACTTCAAGCATGCAAACATCAAATCTTAACTCCTAGGATATTTACATGCATTCTGAAGTGTTATCTCTTACTTCGAATAGCTAACTGAACTCAAGGTGAGTGTCACCTTACCATGTGTGCACCCACATGTTCCTATTATTTAGGAATAACTACAAATGTCAATTTCATGATTTATTTTATCAAATATTAATCTCATCCTAATCTTAGTGTTGTTGAACACATTCCAAGAACTTAGGAGATACATGAAATAATTAATGTTTAGGATTTCCAATTAAATGGCATCCTATTTCCAACATTCTCCCACTTGACATTATACATTGCAATTATTCTAAACAAGGAATAATAAAAAGAGTACAAGACTCAAAGCCAATGGCCTTCTTGCACCAACTAATCAAACCATGCTAACTTCAAATGTAACCTGCATAATCATGAAGCTTCCAAGCAAATGATTAAAACCAAGAGAACTTATATGTATGGTTTCATAAGATAATCTGTAACATTAATTAAAGTGTTAACTTTCTCAATTAATACCTTCCCATTATCAACCAAACCAATACCTTTCCCAAGCCTCTATATCCAAACTGCCTCTTTAGAGGCATGCTAAACCACCGAAAGTATTGAATTCACATTCAACCAAGGTGTAGGCTCCTCAGTCTTTTCTGTTGAAAAACTTTTCTTACAAGTAACCATTCCAACAAATGTCTCTTACCACAAGAGAACTCCAACCTCACCTATTTCTCCAAGTATCCATGAGGAGCTGTAACCAACCAATCCATGCCAAACTCTAAATGCAACACAACACTTTCATGAAGTAATCAAACAAATGATTAATATACCCAATACTTAAGAGAAACACACAAGATCAATGTCAAAGCTCCAACCTTGAACATAAACATGACATCCATGATCTAACCATCTCCTATTAGGAGATCACATGCATCATAACATACTTATACATCATAGTCTCAAGAGAACCATGTAATATGCCAAAACTCTAATTTAGAATCAAGAGTTAAACCATGACATAATAGCAACCACTAACCAAGAACAAACCATATCCCCAATCACATGAAGATAACCTTACCAATGATGCATCCAAGTCATTGCCAACAACTCCCATTGAACCGTGGTACCGAGTTACACATGGCATCATGACTATCATCCTCTCCATGAAGATTACTCTGAAACATGAAGAAAAGAGCTATCACAAACAATATTAGCTGAAATAACCAATGCATCATTACTATTATCTGAGGACTCCTCTATAGAAGAATCATAACTCTCTTTCTTGTTCTTACAATCCTTCTTCATATGTCCTGGTTTCCCACAGTTCCAACACTTTACCTTACTTCGTCCTTTTGACATACCCTTCCCTTCCTCGTTTCCCTTAAGCTCCTTTTTCTTAGGCCTACCTTTTACAAACAAGGCATCTTGGATTTCCTCCTTAGAGTTCCTCCTCATCTCCTTTGATAGGAGAGTAGGAATAATGTTTTCCATCTTTGGATCTCCACCATTACCACTAATTACAACAATTAGATTTTCCCAAGAATCTGGTAAAGAACAAAGTAATAAAATGCACTTATTCTCATCCTCTAGCTTTACATCTACAGATGCTAACTGACTGAGAATTAAATTGAAAGCATTTAAATGTTGTGCAACAGATTCACCATCTTTCATTTTCAATGAATACAACTGCCTTTTCAAATACAACTTATTGGTGAGACTCTTAGTTTGATAAATATCCCCTATTCGTTTCCATAATTTATATACATTGGTTTCCATTGAAACATTTAAAATAACAACATCAGCAAGACATAACCTAATTGTTCCTCTTGCCTTCTTATCTCGCTTAGCCCAATCTTCATCTGAAATAGTTGTAGGTGTATTTGTCTAATTATTAACCACTAACAATTGATCTCTCTCTTCAAGAAGTTCTTCCATTTTTAATTTCCACATTTCATAGTTAGAACCATTGAACTTTTCAATATCTAACCATGAATTCATTGTAACAAAAAATTAATTCCAAAATCAGCAAATTACTAAAATAATAAGAGCTCCCACTAAGCCAATAAATCCTTCAAACTTTAAGAGAATGTCGTCCCAATACTCTTCCCAACCTTGCTCCGATACCAAATTTTGAAAAATGAGGTGTTTTCTTAGCTTAATACTTTGTAAAACTTTAATATTGTTGATCTAAGTAAGCTCTTTCTTTGTTACATATATTCTTTGTGGGTGATTATCTTGATTAATTCATTCTACTATTGTAGAATGAAGACAGAAGTTGATAGAAGAAATAGACAGGATATTAGAAAGATAACACAAGATATAACGTGGAGAAACCATTTCAGGAAAAAACTCCACCAAGAATTATTCTATTATTCAATCTTTGAAATACAATAGCTCCAATTCTTGCTTGAGAATGCTTCTTTTGTCTTTTCCAATCTTTTTCACACCTGCAATAGCAATTATGAAAACTCTCTTCAACTTGAATGATATATAGAGACAATATGCAACCTATTGTGCCCTCAACACACACGCCCCATTCAGAATGGGGACCCTTTATTTATTTATTTCTTTTGTCTTGTTGGGTCATTTTTGTCACTGCCTCGTTTTGTGTGCCCCCCAATTTTGGTGTCCTAGGTGGTCAACATACCTCCAAAGTCTTATCTTAAGTTGACCGTGTTTCGCTCCTTCAATTCTGCCAACTCCTAGTGCCTTGTGGAGTCTCCTTGGCAGTTTGCCTCTGCCAGCGGCATTGGAGCCTGCCAGGCCCGCCTCGCCAGGATTCCCTGGCCGGGTTTCCCCCTTGACTTCACCATTTCGAATGACAGAAGGCTTCCACCTCCCCGAGCCCCGGGACCCAGCTCCCTAATTCTCTATCCAGTGAAAATTGCAAAATTTCTCAACTGCTTTCGCCCCCTCCGGGCCCAACCCTCTGGACTTCCGCTCCTGGAATTCTATGAGGACTTCATTGTTCCCGACGGAAAATCACTGACGAAACTCTGCCCTCCAGGCCCTGAGTTCCCCTTCGTTGTCAATGGTTTCTGAACTAATTTTCCAAAATGGCGAACCTATGACGAAACTCTGTCCTCCAGGCCTCAAGATCCCCTCAATCATCAGTATGCAAAATGAACCTTAAACGGCCGCCACCTCGCGTCTTTTCGGCCCCCGAACACTGGACCTCCTACTGCCATCCATGAATTCAAATCCACCAACCAAATTGTTTGTCATACTTGCATTTAATGAGGCCATTAATGGCAGGGGATTATAAATATTGTATCTAAACCTGTCATTTTCATTTGTTAGGTTTTCCAGAGGGATCAAAGAGCTTGCGAGAGGAGTCCACCGCCTTCGTTGATCACCGCCTTCACACCCGTTGCCATCACTTGCTGATCTTTAGTTGATTTCATGCCTCCTCTCATCGGATTCCTGAGGTAGGTTTTTCTTTTGCCTTCCCGAGAAGTTTTTATGCTTTTAATGCCTAAAATTATGAACATGGGTTAAAAACACTTTTAATTGATAAAACACGACGAAACTCACAAAACCCATGTCCTAGAACCTTCAAAAAATGTTCAAAACACCATCATAGCCAATCCAGAACATTCATTTTTCATGATAGTTCTTCATATAGGGAATTCGAGCCCTCTAGGCCTAGACCCTTCCACCGCCGTTAAACTCATGAAATTAAACATCCTTTTCAAAACAACCACAATGCCTCCCGGGCCTAGCTCCTTAGTTTTCCATCGGCGGTTCGCTATCAGGAATCACAAAACTAAACTTTGAAATTTTGGCCTTCGCTTTGGTCTCCCGGGCCCATGCCCCCGGACTTCCACATCTGAAATTGCCTCAAGCTCTCGTCATTCTCAAACGGCAGAAGGCCCAAGTTCTGCCTTGCAGTTCGCCGTCTGGCGTTTGTCTCAAACCGCCCACCTGTCGTGAACCTGAGTCCCAATCTGTGGACTTCTGTGTTCGGAACTCCATGGGGTTTTTTCCATTCTTGATTGGAAAAGTCAACCCATCCGCTCGAGCTCCAGAGCCCGCCCTCCCTTTCGTCGTCCGGTCTTGCGTGCAAACCCACCTTCTGGCCCCTAGCTGAGTCCCGATTCGTGGACCTCCCTCCGCGAACTTCCACAGGCGCTTTGTCATTTCAAATGAAAATCCATTGGTGTCCTTCTACCTCTCGAACCCTGAGCCTCCTTTCACCGTGAGACCGGTAAACGCTTACTTTCCAAATCCTCACCCTTACCAGGCTCCGCCATCCAGAACTCTGCCCCATCCCCAGAGGTTCAAAAGAGAAAATCTCACCCACCTTTCCGACCTCTGGGCTCCACCCTCCCACTCACCGTGAAACTTAATATGAAAATATAATGACCAACCTAAGTATCGAGTCCAGTCCGCCGGGCCGCCCCCTTCGGACTTTTTCCTGAAAATTGCCATTCTCAACGGCAAATGCATGAAAACTTCCCAACTCCTCAGGCCCAAAAAATTTAAAATCCGAATGAAATAACGGCTGCCCTTGGATCACCCAGGTCCCAAACCCTGGAGTTTCGTCCCCGAAACTCCATTTCTAGCCAGCCATTTCAAACAACCAACCCTAAATGGCTTTCCAGCCTCGTACCTCTGGATGCTCCCAAAATGATCCAAATGACCTCAAATTTGAAATATGATCTCGACCCACGTGCTCAAATTCATATCTCTTCCATATGAGCCTTTCAAACCACAAAAATTCAGTTGGGAGAAATCTCCTAGATCGCTCTATCTTGTCCGCCCTTTCAAAACAGCATTCATTCCAGGGAAGCCCAAGCCTCCAAGCCTGAATCGCCCGAAAGCCATCAATTGAAGGACTAATGACATCTGGAAGTAGAAGTATGATTTTCTGAATGATAAATTGTCCAAATTTGGTTTCATCCATGGGATTTTAACTACCATCAAAGCTTTCATGATCAGTTGCACTAACTATGCTTGTGCTTCCAGGATATATGGAATCAGGTGCAGGACCCTCGGGGGCACCTACGAAAAAGGACAAAGGAAAGAAGTCAAGCAAGACTCTTCATGGAAAAGAGGACAAGGACCAAATGAAGTACCAGTTCAAGGCTGAGCCTTTACACTCGAAGGTTGTCACAGACTGGAAAGAAATCACCGACACCAATATCGGCCATGTCGATATTGATGAATTTAAACAAAGGGTCAGAGTCAACCCAACAACTAAGAATTCCAGGTTGATCAGGAAAAGAAAAATTACAAAGGCTTCAGGATTCCCTCCATCCCTCGTGGCCCTTGAGTTGGTCATGGCTTGTCGGCAGGCCTATCAACCCGATACAAGGACCATCGTTGACAGAGATAATAACATTCTTGCTGACATGTCAACTGAGGGCAATAAAAGGACCTTCCACATTCCTAACTTCATCGAGATGGAGATGCCTACCATAGAGGAGTGCAAAGTAGCATGGGATGACAACCCGACAGGCTACAAGAAGTTGATAAATGAGCATTGGCTCAAAGAGAAACTAGGCAGTGCTGCGCAAGTTCCTCGGGAACTCTTCCACGGTGATTTACATGAAGATTACCATTACTTAGTAACTATGCTAAGTAGGGTGATGGGTCTCCCTACTACAGCCTTCTTTCAGGAATGGATGGTGTACTTCATTGAGCAAATCCTTTGTGGGAATGAAGACATCACAACAAAATCCGTGTTCTATTGGGGAGGCATAATAAGCAACTGGTTTCATGAGCTGTTCATGAATGTCAAGAAAAGCTCAAAGTTCTACATGACCTCCTACCTGGTCTACTCCTTGGCGGACCAAAGGTAGTACAATGGATTGTTTGTGGCACCCGATGAGGAGCAAGGCCGAAAATTGAAGGTCTATGACTAGTACCCTCAGCTCCAATTTCAGAATTTCAAGGAGTATTGTCGTAAACGATGCCTTCATTGGCCATATCATCAGGGTGATTGTAGGAGATTTCAAGAGAAGGGTCTCTCATAATGCTTAGGAATTCCTGAAGCAATATGCCTTCCTTTTCTTTTAGTACCCAAAGTTCATGTACATTTGCGCCCAGGGCTTCACAAAAAAGCCAAATAAGTTGTCTCAATACCCCAACGACTGGATCATCCTATTGGAGCTTTCCCGGTAGCTCCAACACATACAATTAGTCTTCAGCAGAAAACACTTGGCAGGGGTCTCCTATCCCTTATCTTTTGGCCAAGGAATGTATAAATTACAAACTTCCCAGTGCGTTGGGAATTCTAAGAAAGAATTGAACGACTATCATTTTCACTTACACACTACTCGCCCACAAATGGACCCATATGGGCATATAAGGAAAGCATTAGGGTTGGGATTCACTCATCTACACCACATTGGGGAATTTTGGGGAGATTGTTAGGATGACAAGGAAGTACGTGCAAGACACTACATGTGGATGACTGCGTACTTCATAAGAAAGGTGCAACCATTTCCCATACCAAATCAGGTCGAAGAGGATGAAAGCACCGTAATGGACCCCAGATACCCTACAGTCGCCAACTTGCCACTACCAACAATAGACTCGGACAAGCAGGAGGTCGATGACCTCAACATTATAACCAAGCCTATCTTGGCTCATACCAAAGAATGGGTTGATGGAAAAGTGGCCCAATTGAAATGGCAAGGGATGGTCCTAACATATGAAGGGCTCAAAAGTGAGCCAAGTGCCATAGAAGAGGTCATTGCCACTACTTCAACAGGCGGAACATCCAAGTCTCCTCCAATCACCAGGTCCAAGAAGATGATAGAAAAGAAAATGAAGTAGTCTCTGGATCCCAAAGTATACAAAAGGAAGGATCCATGAGGCTCACCTTCTAAAAGGCTTAAGCAAAGAGGGGGCACTATGGAGTGGCCCATAATCCAAGAGGAAGAAGAAAAGGGGACAGATAAACGAGACCTATTTTTGGCTCCCGCTATCTCGAATGCCCCATCATCTACCTCCCTAGCCATGGTCGCCACATCCCCACCGACACTGGACATCTCAGTCCATCTTGCCCCTTCACCTCCATTCGAGCATGTAATAGTGATTTCCTCCTCCTACGCCATGACTACTCCCTCCGCTGCCATGTCACCTACCACATCGCTCCCTTTAGCTACGGTGATGGAATTAATACACATTTCAACCTTGCCTCAAGCCTTCTCAAAACATATGCAGAATCTCCCTTCTAAGCTCTCCTAGATCCTTATGGACCCCACTCTTCAGGCTTCCCTAGCGTAGGTCCTCGCTACTGCTAAACCTCCATAGGCCCCTACAGAACCACCAGTTATGAAAGCCACCATGTTAATCTCTGAGGAGTGGAAGAGACGAGAGCAAGAAGCCTCGAAGTCATTTGAGGAGGAAGCTAACAAATTCCATGAGCACCCGAGTATGAACACCGCACAATCAACAGGGTGGCCTACGAAGAAGAGGGAACAGGCTCTTCTGAGAGTGGGCACGAGGAGGAAGATGCTAGTGGTAAGGTCATCATACAGACCTTCGATGACAATCTTGAAGAAGAGATGGCCCGACAGCTGAAGGCTGGTGAAGAAGAGACTGAAAGGTCACCTCTCAGGGAAGAGGGACAATAACAAGAGGACAAGGCAGGAGAAGATAAGCCTAAGGGTGAGGCTCAAACTGTCAAGGACCTCGAAATTGAGCAGCCCAAGGAGCATGTGCATGAGGTTGAGAAAACTGGAGAAAAGAAGTCAGAGGAAATAGAGAAAGAAGAAACTCCCTGGCAGCAATTACCTACCAAGCCTCCCATCAAGTGCCTTGTGTTCGTCTAGGACTCTGATGAAGAAGAAGGAGATGCTGCTAAAATGGAAGAAAGGGCCCCTGGAGATAAGAAAATAGAGGTCTTGGCTGGGGAGGGCGAGGGCGATCGTGAATCACCTAAGGAAAAGTCTGCTATACCTGGATGGTTGGAAAGACAGCTTGAAAAGAAAACTCCCACACCAAAGGACCCAAGAGCGAGGCTAGAGGCTATCTTCGCCCAAGCGCAGATCACAACTAGAAAAGAGAAGAAGCCTAAGATCATATCTAAGGTAACAATGGATGCTTCTAGGTCTCGAGCTGTACAGATAGCAAATCCTATGGTAGGCCAGGCTGGTGTAAGCTACAACATCTCCACCATTGATTTAGGAACTACTACCAAAGAACAGAAGGTAGGTCACCTTGAGTCAGTGGCTACATACTTAGTGCACTTGATAAAATAGGACAAGATCTCAAAGGACAAACTCAAGGCACAGGTAGCCGCCCTGACAGATTACATCCAGTAGTGGTCTTCGATGGATGACCTGCCTACCACATCCATTGCTCCACCCCAATTGTTGTCTAAGGAGAAAATTGACAAGTTGGAGAGAAGAAAGAACTTGGACAAGACTAGAGAGAGCTGGTTCCGGCAGGTCCTGTACGTCGGAAACATGGGTATTAGTCGGGCTGTTCGAATGGCCAACAAGTTCTTTGATCTACAACAATCTTTGGAAAGCACGAAGAATCTATGCACCGACTTCCCTACAACATACGACACCACCTATCCAAAGATCTAGGCCATCCTCTAGTTACTAAAGACTACATGGGAAAAGGAACTTGCATTCAAAGGGGACGATCACTGGCTGATGGATGTGTGGAGGTGGGATTTTGACAACAAGAAAGAAAGGTTGGAGAAGATAATGAGTAAGGTGGATCCAGACATTGAATGAATCAAGGAGATTAGGGAATAATGCGCTCGATATCTCAAGTTGATGACGGAGTATGACATGCCCGCAATGTAGATGGATCCAGAGAAAATAAAACCTTACTTTCATAAGAAGATGGAGGATGGGATGACCGGTGAAATAACAGTGGAGTTCATGAGTTTTGTTGCCTGTGCCTTCAACCAATCAGATTTGTTCAGAGATCAGGGGGTAAAGTATGATGAGGACTGGAAGAAGCTTGAAGATAATGCAAAAGAATGGAACTACCAAATGTTGCAGTACGATATCATTGAGGTAGACAAGCTCCAACTGGTTATTCTAAAATTCATAGAATATACAGCTTCAAAGAAGCAAAAGAAAAGCTCTGTAATCAATGAGGAGCTCCCAAAAGAGTAGCTACAGTAAAAGAACAATCAGCAAAAGAGAAAAATGCTATAATGTCGTCACTAAAGGACAAAATAGGGAAAGAGACAAGAATGTAATTTTAAATTGTAATATATTGGGGGTGGGTGAAACCCTATTTTGTAATGAATCTTGGCCACACAATGAGAATTAATCATGGCCATTCATTTAACTTTTTGGGCACTATAAATAGGGGTCTCCTCTCATTTGCAAAGGGAGTTGAGTTGTTGTAAAGACATGCTACAGAAATTTATAAAGAAAATACATTGACTTGGTGCATTTTTTGAGTTTTCACATGTTACTTGATTCAACCTCCATTGTTAGATGATCTACTTAGATTTATATTGTTGTTCTAATTAGTTGTATTATTGTTTTGATAGATTTTAGAAACGTTGTTACGTGGTTGTGAAAATTCCTGTTGTGTAGATGCCTTTTTAGTCCATACTTTTTTTTGTTTGCTGCTGGTAGATAGCTGTGTAAAGTTAGTCTGGGCTTAAATTCAAAGCTGCTCCACACTTTTATCTTTGCTAATGCATTCATATGGTGAATGAAAGGTGAAATATTTGCAGACCTTAGAAGATAGCACAAATTTCATGAGACTGTGAGATTTCTCGTTAAGTGAAATCTTGTTTTAAGGAAGTTGTCCATTGCAGGAACTCCATGATTAATGTTCACAGTTAGTTGCAAGTCGAGGAACCCTCCATCTTCCCTGCTCTTTTCTTTTTTTTTAGAAATAGCCTATACCAAGGTTTATTGCACATTGTAAAGCCAAACTTGAAGAAACATCAAACTTTTGGACCACTGTCCGAACCTACAGCAAATTAAAACTTGACCTCCATCCCAGAAGCTTTGGATTTGAATATCTACCTCGTATCCAGCTACTTAAGCCTGCCATGTGATTACCAGAAAAATCACATCAAAATCAACTGAGGAGTTCCATGCAAGTCATGACCTGACTTCTGAGAGACCTTGGGGGGATCTTCAGCAACTTGCCGTTGGAGATTTCCTTTCAAGAGAGGTAGTGCACCCGTGTACTACCTATGTTGAGAAACTGTACAAAACACCCATCAACAGAACTGGTGCTAGAAGGAGGGCCTTGTGAAGCTGGATCGAATTGGATCATTCTCCTCAGAAAGATTTCAAAGAGTTTTACGGTCGACACAGAATAAGGGAGAATTCCAAGAGTTGCAACCCCCTTCAAGAGCAAAATGAACTAAGGGAAGCAACGTTGCTTCTTCCTCTTCCTCCATTCCACCCACTTCCCTTCCACCTTCACCCTCATTCGGCTTGCATTCATTTTCCACCTGACCACTCGAAACTACATTTTCACTCCCCATCTCCGGTAGCCAAGAGGTGGCCTCTCCCCTGGCCTTTCGAACCCAAGGTATGGTCCAAACAGCTATAGCCCAGGCTACTATCGTACTCTAGGCGCAACCCCAACTTGCTATTTTTCAATAGTAGATACCATCTCCACCTCTCGCCATGGCTTGGTTGGAATGAAATCCTTTGCTAATACATTTTTTCGCTTACCATAATATGCCCAAGAATCCGGAAGGATTTTGTTCGAAGTTCAATCCTCGTGACCCACAAAGAACGGCTGAAGAAAACATATCAAAATATTTGAAACAACAATCACAAAAATGCAAGTCGATCATGAGGATGTAGCATGCCACCTTTTTCCACATTCATTGGGCAAGGAAGCCTTCTATTGGTACATCAATCTGCCGAGGGGGTTTGTTACTTTGTGGGACCTAATGAAGAATTCTTTCCTCCAGAAATACTAGATTCCAATCAGCCCTTCAAGGTTGTACTGACAGTTTATGTCCGTCTGGAGGGAAGTTAATGAACCCATTGGGTCCTTCAATGATCGTTTCCATTGTTCCTTCACGAGGCTTCAGGATCCATACATACACAATGATGCTGCAGCCCTCCCTGTCTACTATGTAGTGTTGGATAATCTCATGTTGACATTGGTCAAAAGGATGTGCTCGCCGCTCACCATGCTAGTGACTACCTACACTAAGGTTGTTGTTGCCAGTGTAGATTTGGGGCAGAACATCTTCGGCCCGCTACCTTCTTTGGGACCAGTAGCCCACCCAATGCAGATTCAAGGTCTTAACCAAGCCTTCGCTAATCACAAGCCTCTTATAAACCAAGTGCCTTAGTTGCCCATCGTTTCATACCTAAGGCAGCCAGTGAATTATGCACCTCCTGTGCCTTCCTATTTATAGTACCAATAGCAACAAAGTTACACTCAGGCCCCCAACAATAATAGGGGTATTCTCAACAACCACAAGCACCACTATTTTTTTCAAGACCAGAATTTGCCTCCGTGCATCAAAATTAGTCGATGGCTTCGCCTGTCTTTCTCCAAAATCTGACACTACAGCCAAGCAACACTACTAAGAAAGATAAATTAGAAGAACTAACATAGCTGGTAAAGAAAATGTCCACAGAGATAACGCACTTAAAAAATCAGAATAATCAGTTACAGGCATCCCAATGTAACCTCCAGGCCAATCTTCATCAGGATAACTGAGAGAATGGGGACAGTAGGGACAACCGAGAAGCAAGCACCTCCTTCGAGTAGAATTATGATAGAGGACAAAATCTAAATCAAAGTTCTAAAAGGAGACCTTCTCAGAGGCAGAACTGTAAATGGAATATGAAGCCCAATAATGGAGGCATCCCTACCCCTCTTGATCAACCAAACAACAATGAGAGAATAGCTAGTGGGGTGTACCTCACCGAGGTAGCCTTGTCCAGATGGTGTCGAATTCACAAAACCAGCAGACACTCTGAATTGGATTGCCCTGAATTCTAGACAGCTATAGAAATTTTCCAAATTGAGTTCCAAAATGCTGCTGATAGTACCAGTTGCAGAGACATCATTCCATCTGAGCCTTATGACTCCCGCCGTCTCATGGTCAACCAGGTGCTATTCCCGTGAGGTGACAATAATTAGCCTAAAATTGAGCCTACCCCCATTAAAAGCGAAGAAGTGCAAGAGGTAAGTAACGGACAAACTTTGGCTCAGCTTTTCGATTCAATAGATAATGGTCCAGTAGATGAGGAAGAACTGTATGTAGACAAAATTCATATGTTTCACCAAAGAACAACCCCTTACTTCCTCATAAATAGGCAGGCCGGTGGACCTCTTACAACCTCCACTCCTCCAAATAATTTTACCACCCCGCCTAACCCTAATGCCAGCAATAATCCTGGGCTTCCCCATATACCCACCCAATATCTCGACAAGGATGAGCCTCAAAATTAGGTACAGAATCAGCCTCAAGGCCAACCCCAAAATCAGTCAAGCCAAATAAAGGTCCAACCTCCTAGCTCTGCAATAGGTCAAGCCTTTGGCTCTAAAATTGAGCAAATGGGTGAATACGTGGCAGAAGAGTTCAAGAAAGTAAAAATCAATTTGTCTACCTTTGAACTACTCAAGGTCCCTACCATGAGGCATGCCTTCTTTAGGATACTCAATGGGACCCCATCCTCCAGCACAATGCAGGAAACATTAGCCAAGAGATTTACTTTTGAAGAGCCTAGGCAAGAACCTATGATACAGGATGATACCGGGAAAAGGAAAGATGTTCCCTTAAATCAGTCTACGAGAAAATGACCAGAGAAAGAACTAGACCCGAACAATAGGTAGACCAAGGATAAAGCTGGTGATAAAAATAAGGGTCAAGTAGCTCACATAGACACGCCTACGGGCATCTTCCAAGGAAGACTAGAAACTCCCCCTTTCCTTACCACCATTTAGATATTTGAGAAAAACTTGCATAACTTCCTGCTTGATTTAGGAGTGTCTGCCAACATTATGCCTTTAGTAGTATGTAAGGCTCTTGGAATTACTCCCACACCTTCAAGAAGGAAAGTGACCCAGCTGAACAAAACAGAGATCAACATTGTGGGAGAAATGAATCGGATCCCGGTGCAAATTGTTGTAGACCCGAGGATACAACAAGTCATTGATATTCAAGTAGCTGACATTCCTGATGCATGTGGGATCATCCTGGGAAGAGAATTCACCAAAACATTGAATGGATATGTTGCCACAGACCATTCTCACATGTGGCTACCATGGAAAGGGCTACCAAATCAAATCTGTGTCGACCGCGAGCCCCGTATGAAATATATGGTCATGAAATACAATAATCTCAATGAAGTGTTGTTTATTGAGACAGAATTGGAAAATTACTATCCCTTGGCCTGCCCAGACGAATTCAAGCCCCAAGAAGAATATGCCATAGAAGTACTCTTAGTACAATGCAGCCCTCCAACCGACCTCACTCAAATGACTCAGTACGGAAATGTTCATAGAATCAAATGATAAAACTGATGAAGGCGACAACTGGGGACTACTTAGTGGTTTCCAGGAGTTCATAGAAAAGTGTGCAAGGGATCAACTTAGCTTGGGCGCCGAAATGAATTTCCAGGATCTCTTATTGCCAAACTGGTATAGGATTCACAATCTGGCCCACTCTAAATTTGATTGTTGCTTATGTCAAACAGTAGTAGAACATGTTAAAAAATCAGCTTCCCCTCATAAGGAAATGCTAAAGGAGGTGCCAGCAGAACCACCCATTGTTCAGAGCACTGAGCTAGAAGATTCCCCTAATATTATGGAGGCAACCACTCAGCCAAAAGGAAGTAAGAGCTTAGTCAGACCCAAATTCAAGGAACTTTCCAAATTTTGGACGCTTTGATTTGACGAGTCGAAGTCAAAACAAGGAGTTGGTGCAAGGTTCGAACTCATTAGCCCAATGGGTAAGACCTTTCTCGCTACCCATAGATTAAAATTTTATTACACCAATAATGTAGTGGAATATGAGGCATTAGTCCATGGCCTTCTTGTGGCCTTAAAAAAAAGTCAAAATGCTACAAGTTTTTGGGGATTCTGAACTCATAGTTAAACAAGTTAAAAAATTGTACTCCTGCCATGATAGAAGACTTGCAAACTATAGGCATAGGGTTTGGGATCTCTTAGAAGGTTTAGACACATTCAATATACACTTGATCTCTCATGCTCAGAATTGTACAGCCGATGCCTTGGCTCAAGCGGCCAGTACTTTGCAACCCCTCTCCTTGTCCAGGCTTAAGATATTTACAGTTGAGTTGACATCTACGCCATCTGTCCTAGATAGTGTTACTCACTTTCATGTCTTCAATGATGACAAGCGCATCCTTGAATTCATCACGAGTTCTGATGTCTTCACAGCCCAAATAATTGATGAAGCTGATCTGCAAGAGGCTGAGTTGGTTATAGAAGGGGTTATTAACCTAAAAACCAACAGGATTCCCAGGGGCATGGTTTGGCTAGAATGCATATTTGATTTGGACCAGATCAGAGATTATAATTGGAAAACGAAGAAAGAAACCATAAGCAACTAGTGCGATGCTCAAACCTCGGGACAGCCGAGGAGATCAGGAATGTTTTTATTGGAAAAGTATGCATGCCCAAGGAAAAGAAGGAAATCATTGATGTTCTGTGAAAGTATCCTGATGTGGTGGCATGGAGTTATGAGGATTTAAAGAATTATGACACCATCATTACGCACACCATACCTCTCAAGATAGAAGTGAGGCCATTCTACCAGCTGCAGCACCCTATTAATGCCTTATTGTAGCCCATCATTTATAAAGAGGTGCAGAAGTTCGTTTCGGCAAGGATTATCTTCCCAGTCGGGCATTCTACATGGGTGGCCAACTTGGTCCCAGTCAGAAAAAAGAATGGAGAAATCAGATTGTGTGTAGACTTCCGCAATTTGAACCGAGCTTCGGAGAAGGACAACTATCCGGTGTCTTCATTGGATGAGGTGATGCAGATCGTCAATGGCTCCCAAATGATGTCCTTCCTCGATGGGTACTCTGGGTATAACCAGGTGATGGTACAGTACGAAGACCATCATAAAACAAAGTTCACCTCTAAGTGGGGGACGTTCACTTATAGGAGAATGCCTTTTGGGCTCATCAACGCTGGCGCCACCTTCCAGCGTGCCATGGATATCACCTTCAAAGATCTAATTGGTAAATGCATAATCATCTACATGGATGATTTAACTATGTTTTCTAAAAGGTGAAGTGATCATGTTTCTGATCTATGCAAGGTGTTTCAGAGGTGCAGGGAGTTTGGAGTTTCCCTTAACCCCAAGAAGTGCATTTTCGGTGTGACAAAGGGTAGATTGCTTGGACATGTTATTTCATAATAGGGAATCTCCATAGACCCTGAACATATCTAGTCTTTGTTGAAAATCCCACCACAAGGCATCAAGAAGGAATTAAAATCCTTCTTCAGAAAAATCAACTTTGTCAGGATATTCATTACGAGTTTCACAAAGATTGTTAAGCCCCTCAATGCTATGTTAAAATAGGATGCCAAAGTTGAATGGACTCCTGAAGCCAAACACACTTTTGAAGAAATCAAACGGGCCATCGTTGGGGTGCCAGTGCTAGTCAACCCAGATTATCTGAAGCCATTTTATATCTACTCATTCACTTCAGAGCATTCTTATGCTAGCATTTTGACTCATAAAGACGATAAAGGAAATGAGCACCCGATCACCTTCATAGTGCTCCCTTGAAAAATGTTGAATTACATTACCACAACATAGAAAAACAAGAATACACCCTCGTTAGAGGGGTGAAAAAAATTTGGAATTATATCCTACGCAATAAAGTATTTTCCATTGTCCCCGACCCAGGAGTGAAAACGTTGCTTATGCAAAATGAAATGGGCGAACGAAGAGCTAAATGGGTCACTCTGCTCCAAGAGTATGATATGAAAATCCAACCAATGAAGCTGGTGAGAGAACAAGCACTTACCCACACAATTGTTGAAGCAGAAGCAAAGGCTAGACCCGAACTCACTATGCAACAATACCAGCTCAAGGATGTTTCCCCGGGACAATGGTACAAGAATGTCGTCTATTATTTGTTGAACCACAGGAGTCCACCTCACCTGCAAGGAGTCCAAAAGTGTGCTCTTAGGTTGAAAAGAAACGGTTATATGTTGCAGGGGTCCATCTTATACAAGAGAAATCATGAAGGAATTTACTTAAGGTGCCTTGGTAAGGAACAAGCAGACCAAGTCTTAAAAGAGTTTCATGATAAGTTTGGTACCAGCCATGGGTCCGGTCCTTCTACTACACATCAAATATTAAGGGCAGGATATTATTGGCCAACTGTCTTCAAAGATGCTCATTGTCATGTTCGCTCATGTCACACATGTTAGACAACCACCACCAAGGAGAAGAATGATATTGTCCCACTGCAGCCTGTGCTGGAAGTAAGGTTGTCCGTGCAATGGGGCCTTGATTTCATCAGTCTGGTAAGCCCTCCATCATCCGTGGGACATAGGTACATTCTTACCGCTACTAATTACTGCACTAGATGGACATAAGCAATTGTATGTAAGCAATGCATAATTGAAGTAGTTACTAATTTTTTGGAAAGTTTCATTTTAAATCGCTTTGGTTGTCATTATGCATTGGTGTGTGACAATGGACCTGCACTTGCTTCATTAAAATTTGTTAGTTGGGCCTTCAATTACAAGATTTCCCTTAAGTTTTCGTCTAATTACTACCCTCAAGGAAATGGCCTTGTTGAATCTACAAACAAGAACTTGATCATGACAATCAAGAAATTGCTAGATAGGAATCCCAAGGACTGGCATACCCAGCTCTGTTTCGCCCTTTGGGTAGACCGCACTCACCACAAAGTTTCCCTTGGTGATTCCCCATTCCATCTCATTTATGGCCTAGAGCCCATATTTCCTATCCATCTGAAGATTCCCACTCTCCAGTTTATCAATGAATTTTATGAGGGAGGAGATCGTAGAGAAGCTCGGTTAGTTGAGCTCTTGCATTTAGAAGAAATATGAGACTGTGCAGTAGAAAATTTTTCCAAACATCAGGGCGTGGTTAAGAGATGGTTTGACTGCCGAGCTAAAATCAAGGCCTTTAGAATTGCAGATTTGGTCCTGTATTGGGACAAGGCCCTTGAAAAGAAAGGACAACAAATTTGACAAGCTTTGGCTTGGCCCCTTTCAAATAGCTGCTATTTTGGGAGACAATGCTTTCTGCCTAAAGACCCTAACTGGGGAAGATGTGCCCTTGCCAATCAACGGGCAGCACCTGAAGCATTACTTCCAAGCCTAAGCTCTTGAGAGCTCTTCCTTGTAAATATGTGTATATAGGTTATAGTAGGTTGCCTTTTGGTTTGCTTGCATCTTGCTATTTCACGTTCCTCTGTTTGCTTGTTCACTGGTTGTTTTGTTTCGAAAAGGATGTTCTTCATCCCCTTTACAGTGGCCGAGCTCGCTCGATGAACGGTTCGCTTTGTTGTCTATCCTTGGTGTTCTTCATCTAAACATTCATTCCCAACTATTGGTCTTTGAAGGCTGCCTATGAATGATTTCCTCGTTTGAACTCTGCCTTAGAACTCGACCCTGGTTGGATCTCTTTACACACATCTCAGATCTCACACAAAACACATAATAATCATTTCTAAAGGACTGTACCATGGTTGCTATGACACCCTAGTGAGTGAAAAATATTAAGTCTGCTCCAGTGACCACTGTAGTCCCAAACCCATGGTAGGCTTCATTGCTTACTCAGTCAAGAAAAAGATAAGTGAGAAAATGGACATTAAAAGAAATATCAAAACAAAAGAAAAGGAATTTTGAAAACTAAGCGACTGCATGGGTGTGCGGATAACTCTACTGGGGCTATGGATGCTCGACCGAGAGTAGAGCAATATCTGTGGGATTGCAGCAACAACTCTATTGGGGCTATGGATGTCCGACTGGCAATAGAGCAATGTCTAGGCTACTTTTGGTGTTGGATGGTTTATGTAGCTTGCTCGGTTGGATTAGCATCCACTGGTCACCATCTTGAGGAAAGGAATGAATTCAATACACACACTTCTGAGATGTCCTATAGATTGACCCAAGTAAGGATCCTTTTCTCCCAATTCACCTTTGCAAGTCCACTCCTAGTTTGTGAAACCATAGATTCTAAGTCCTGGATGAATTCTTACCCTTAGAATGCTCGGGAGTGTTCCCCAGTGGAGTCGCCATTTTTTGTGCCCTCAACACACACACCCCGTTCGGAATGGGGACCCTTTTTTTTGTCTTCTCAATTCATTTTTTTCTTCGCCTCATCTTGCGTGCCCCCCATTTTGGTGTCTTGGGTGGTCAACATACCTCCAAAGTCTCATCTTAAGTTGACCATGTTTCGCCCCTTCAATTCTACCAACTCCTGGTGCCTTGCGAAGTCTCTTTGGTAGTTTGCATCTGCCAGCGGCCTCAGAGCCTGCCGAGCCCGCCCCGCCAGGTTTCGTTGGCTAGGTTTCCCCCTTGACTTCGCCATTCTGAAAGGCGGAAGGATTTTTCCTCCCCGAGACCCGAGACCTGGCTCCCTAATTCTCTATCTGGTGAAAATTGCAAAATTTCTTGGCTAATTTTTCCCCCTCCGGACTTCCGCTCTCAGAATTCCGTGAGGACTTTGCCGTTCCCAACAACAAATCACCAATAGACCCCTGCCCTCTAGGCCCCGAGTTCCCCTTCGCCGCCGATGGTTTCTGAACTAATTTTCCAAAATGGAAAACCTATGATGGAACTCTATCCTCTAGGCCCCGAGATCCTCTCAACTGTTAGTATGCAAAATGAATCTTAAATGGCCGCCGCCTCGCATCTTTCCGGCCCTCGGACCCCAAACCTCCCACCGCCGTCTGTGAATTCAAATCCACCAACCAAATTGTTTGTCATACTTGCATTTAATGAGGCCATTAATGCCAGGGGGTATAAATGTTGCATCCCAACCTATCATTTTCATTTGTCAGGTTTGCCAGAGGAGTCCACCGCCTTCATCGATCACCGCCTTCGCACCTATTGCAATCACTTGTCGATCCTTAGTGGATTTCGTGCCTCCTCTCATCGGATTCTTGAGGTAGGTTTTCCATTTGCCTTCTCAAGAATTTTTTATGCTTTTAATGCCTAAAATTATGAACATGGGTTAAAAACAATTTTAATTGATAAAACACGGCAAAACTCACAAAACCCATGTCCTAGAACCTTCAAAAAATGTCCAAAATGCCATCAAAGTCAATTTGGAACCTTCATTTTCCACAGGCGTTCTTCATACAAGGAATTTGAGCCCTCCGGGCCTAGACCCTTCCACCGCTGTTAAACTCATGAAATTAAACATCCTTTTCAAAACAGCTGCAATGCCTCTCTAGCCCGGCTCCTTAGGTTTCCATTGGTGATTCGCTGTCAGGCATCACAAACTTAAAATTTGAAATTTTGGCCTCCATTTTGGTCTATCGGGCCCACGCCCATGGACTTGTGCATCTGGGATTCCACCAAGCTCTCACCGTTCTTGAACGGCGGAAGGGCCTCGTCCACCCGAGGCCCGGGTTTTGCCTTGCAATTCACCATTTGGAGTTTGTCTCAAACCAGCCACACATCGTGAACCTGGTTCTTGATCCGTGGACTTCCATGTTTGGAACTCTGCGGGGTTTTCACCTTTCCCAAATGGCATAGTTGACCCATCTACCCAAGCTCTGGAGCCTGCCCTACCTTTCACCATCTAGTATTGCTCGGAAACCCACCTTTTGGCACCTCGTCGGGTTCTAATTCGTGGACCTCCCTCTGCGGACTTTCGCAAGCACTTTGTTGTTTCGAACGACAATCCAATTGCATCCTTCTACCTCCCAGACCTCGAGCCTCCTTTCGCCATGGGACTGGTAAATGCTCACTTTCGACATCCTCGCCCTTGCCGGGCTCCGCCATCCAGAACTCCACCCCATTCCCAGTGGTTGAAAAGAGAAAATTGCACCCGCCTTTCCCACCTTCGGCCTCTTCCCTCCTACTTGCCGTGAAACTTAATATGAAAATCTAATGCCCAACCTAAGTGCCGAGTCCGGTCAGACGAGCTGCCCCCTCTGAACTTCTGCCCAATGATTTCCATTTTGAACAGCGAATGCATGACGGCTTCCCGACTCCTCAGGCCTGAACACTTTAAAATTTGAATGCAATAATGGTTACCCTTGGATCACCCAGGTCCTAGACCCCGGAGTTCCATCCCCGAAACTCCATTTCTACCCAACCATTTCAAACAACCAACGTTGAATAGCTTTCTGGCCTTGTACCTCCAGATGCTCCCAAAATGATCCAAATGACCTCAAATTTGAAATCTGATCTCGACCCACATGCTCAAATTCAGCCCTCTTTGATATGAGCCTTTCAAACCACCAAAATTCAGTTGGGAGAAATCTCCCGGATCACTCTAGCCTATCCAACCTTTCAAAATAGCATTCCTGCCAAAGAATCCTAGGCCTCCAAGCTCGGATCGTCCGAAAGCCCGCAATTGAAGGACTAATGACATCTAGAAGTAGAAGTATGATTTTATGAATGATAAATTGTCCAAATTTGGTTTCATCCATGGGATTTTAACTAACATCAAAGCATTCATAATCAGTTGCACTGACTATGCATGTGCTTGCAGGATATATGGAATCAGGTGCAGGACCCTCAGAGATAGCTGCGAAAAAGTAGCCTTTGCACTCAAAGGTTGTCACAGACTGGAAAGAAATCACTGACACCAATATCGGCCATGTCAACATTGATGAATTTAAGCAAAGGTTCAGAGTCAACCCAACAACTAAGAATGTCAGGCTGATTAGGAAAAGTAGAATTACAAAGGCTACAGGCTTCCCTCCATCCCTCGTGGCCCCTGAGTTGGTCATGGCTTGTCGGCAGGCCTATCAACCCGATACAAGGACCATCATTGACAGAGATGGTAACATTCTTGCTGACATGTCAGTTGAGGGAAATACAAGGACCTTCCACATTCCTACCTTTGTCGAGATGGAGACGCCTACCATAGAGGAGTGCAAATCAACAGTGGATGACAACCCGGTAGGCTACAAGAAGTTGATAAACCAGCACTGGCTCAAAGAGAAACAAGGCAACACTATGAAGGTTCCTCAGAAATTCTTCTATAGTGATTTCCATGAAGATTACCATGACTGAGTAACTATGTTGAGCAGGGTGATGGGTCTCCCTACTGCAGCATTCTTTCAGGAATGGATGGTGTACTTCATTGAGCAGATCCTCCGTGGGAATGAGGACGTCACAACAAAATCCGTGTTCTACTAGGGAGGCATAATAAGCGACTACTTTCATGAGTAGTTGATGAATGTGAAGAAAAGCTCCAAGTTCTACATGACCTCCTACCTAGTCTACTCCTTGGCAGACCAAAGGCAGTACAATGGGTTGTTCGTGGTACCCAATGAGGAGCAAGGCCAAAAATTGAAGGTCTATGACAAGTACCCCTAGCTCCAGTTCCACAATTTCAAGGAGTATTGTTGGGTAAACGACGCCTTCATTGGCCATATCATTAGGGTGATTGCAAGAGATTTTGAGAGAAGGGTCTCTAATAGTGCTCGGGCATTCCTAAAGCAATACGCCTTCCTTTTCATTCAATACCCAAATTTAACATAATTTCAAGCCAAGGGATTCATAGAAAGGCCAAATAAGCTGCCTCAATACCCCAATGACTAAATCATCCTATTGGAGCTTTCCCGATAGCTCCAACACATACAATCAGTCTGTAGTAGTAAACACTTGGCAGGGGTATCCTATCCCTTAACTTTCGGCCAAGGAATATATAAATTACAAACTTCCCAGTGCGCTGGGAATTCTGAGAAAGAATTGAACGATTATCATTTTCACTTACACACTGCTTACCCGCGAATGGACCCATATGGGCATATAAGGAAAGAATTAGGGCCAGGGTTCGCTCATCTAAACCACATTGAGGAATTTGGGGAGATTGTCAGGATGACAAGGAAGTACGTGCAAGACACTACATGCAGATGACTGCATACTTCATAAGAAAGATGCAACCATTTCCCATACCGGATCAGGTCGAAGAGGATGAAAGCATAGTAATGGACCCTAGATACCCTATAGTCACCAACTTGCTACTACCAATAATAGACTCGGACGAGCAGGAGGTCGATGACCTCAACATTATAACCAAGCCAATCTTGGCCCGTACCAAAGAATGGGTTGATGGAAAAGTGGCCCAATTGAAATGGCAAGGGGTGGTCCTAACATATGAAGGGCTCAAAAGTGAGCCAAGTGCTATGGAGGAGGTCGCTGCCACTACTTCAATAGGCAGAACATCCAAGTCTCCTCCAATCACCAGGTCCAAAAAGAGGAAAGAAATGGGAATAGAGTAGTCTCTAGATCCCAAAGTATACACAAGGAAGGATCCATGAGGCTCACCTTCTAAAAGCCTTAAGCAAAGAGGGGGCACCACAGAGTGGCCCATAATCCAAGAGGAAGAAGAAAAGGGGACGGATCAGCTAGACCTATTTTCGGCACCTCCTATCTCGACTACCCCATCATCTGCCTCCCTAGCTATGGTTGCCACATCCCCACCGGAAGTGGACATCTTAGTCCATCTTGCCCCTTCACCTTCGGCCGAGCATGTAATAGTGATTGACTCCTCCTCCGCCATGACTACTCCTCCTTCCTCCACTGCCATGTCACCTACCACATCGCTCCCCTTAGCTATGGTGATGACACCAATACCCATTTTCACCTTGCATGAGGCCTTCTTGAAACATATGTAGAATATCCCTTTCGAGCTCTCCCAGCTCCTTATGGACCCCACTCTTTAGGTTTCCCTTACTGCAGGTCCTTACTACTTCTAAACCTTCACAGCCCCCGACGGAAATACTGACTATGAAATCCACCATGTTAATCTTCGAGGAGTGGGAGAGATGGGAGAAAGAAGCCTTCAATTCATTTGATGAGGAAGCTGACGAATACCATGAGCACACGGAGTATGAACACTGCACAATCAACAGGGTGACCTATGAAGAAGAGGGAACAGGCTCTTCGAAGAGTGGGGATGAGGAGGAAGATGCCAGTGGTAAGGTCATCATATAGACCTTTGATGACGATCTTGAAGAAGAGATGGCCTGGTAGTTGAAGGCTAGTGAAGAAGAGGTAGAAAGGTTGCCTCTTAGGGAAGAGGGATAGCAACAAGAAGACAAGGTAGGAGAAGATAAGCCTGAGGGTGAGGCTCAAACTATCAAGGGCCTCAAAGTTGAGCAGCCCAAGGAGCATGTGCACAAGGTTGAGAAAACTGGAGAAAAGAAGTCAAAGGAAATAGAGAAAGAAGAAACTCCCCGACAACAATTACCTACCAAGCCTCCCATCAAGCGCCTTGGGTTCATCCAGGACTCTGATGAAGAAGAAGGAGATGCTGCTAAAATGGAAGAAATGGCCCCTAGAGATGAGAAAATAGAGGTCTTGGTCAGGGAGGGAAAGGGCGATCGTGAATCACCTAAGGAAAAGTCTGCTATGCCTAGATGGCTGGAAAGACAACTTGAAAAGAAAACTCTCGCACCAAAGGACCCGAGAGCGAGGCTAGAGGCTATCTTAGCCCGAGCGCAGATCACAACTAGAAAAGAGAAGAAGCCTAAGATCATATCCAAGGTAACAATGGATGCTTCTGGGTCTTGATCTATGTAGATAGCAATGCCTGTGGTAGGCTAGGCTGGTGTAAGCTACAACATCTCCACCATTGATTTAGGGACTGCTACCAGAGAACAAAAGGTAGGACACCTTGAGGAGTCAATGGCTACAGTGATGTACATGATAAAATGGGACAAGATCTCAAAGGACGAACTCAAGGCACAGGTAGCCACCCTGACGGATTACATCCAGCAGTGGTCTTCGATGGATGACCTGCCTACCACATCCATGGCTCTGCCCCAATTGCTGTCCAAGGAGAAAATTGACAAGTTGGAGAGAAGAAGGAACTTGGACAAGACTACAGAGAGCAACATATGACTCCACCTATCCAAAGATCGAGACCATCGTCCAGTTACCAAAGGCTACATGAGAAAAGGAACTTGCATTCAAAGGGGACGATCACTGGCTGATCGATGTGTGGAGGCAGGATTTTGACAACAGGAAAGAAAGGTTGGAGCAGATAATGAGTAAGGTGGATCTAGACATTGAATGGATCAAGGAGATTAGGGCAGAATGTACTTGATATCTCAAGCTAATGACGAAGTATGACATGCCCGCAATGCAAATGGATCCAAAGAAAATAAAACCTTACTTTCAAAAGAAGATGGAGGATGGGATGTCTGGTGAAATAACAGTGGAGCTCATGATTTTTTCTACCTGTGCCTTCGACCAATCAGATCTGTTTAGAGATCAGGGTGTAAAGTATGATGAGGACTGGAAGAAGCTTGAAGATAATGTTAGAAAACCAAGATCACCTGCATGCAAGATGGATACCTGTCACATGCAAAAGATATGAAGAACTAAAGAAGATGTTCTATAAACCTCAAAGTGTAAAAATGCATTAAGAGAATCAAGTATTACAAAGAGATCAATCCTTATGAAGGAGATCAAGAAACCCTAAATGAAACCCTAGTGTGCACACTTAATAATTAATAATTAATTAATTATTAATGTGCCTAAGTTTAGCTTAAGTAATAAAGAGAATAAGTGACTTAATTAATTAATCAATATGATATAATTAATTAAGCATAATGACTTATTACTCTAACACCCCCCCTTAAGATGAACTTAGGAAGAAGCTAAAACACTAGAATAAGATGCATGAAAGCAAAGATGGGTCCCGGCAACTAGGCCTGATCAGGTACCCATTTACAAATGCAAGAATGGAGTAGAGAAGGAAAAACCAAGTGGGACAAAACCCCCCTACAATGAGATGACATGCTGCAAAGAAGCACTGGAAGAACTCTGTAGAGTAACACTAGAACTTGATACTAGCAAGCAAGGAAATATTCTTCTGTATACTACTAAAACTGGATGAGAGTCATTGATTGACTCAAGGAATCATGATAAAGCAACAGCAGACCCGATCCCACCAAACACTCAAAAAATCCAAACAGGAACAACTCTGAAATTTATGAAGCAGCAAGCAATTATTGAATGATGTATTACTAAAAACGAAGTGCAAAGTTGCAAGATGCACCCTCCCAACTGCCAAAATATCCAAGTAATCTCCAAACAACCCATCGGGCCAAATCTAGACTAAGTGATAAACCTGAGATAGATATAGAAAAAGTGCATGGATAGCAACCTAGAGCTCCTCAATACCTTTCCAATGCTTCAAATGAGGTGAAAAACAGACATCATGGCAAAAAGTTATGAGCTCAGAAGCATAAAAAGTACATCTAACTTCAAACAGCAATAAATGCGGCAAAACAGAAAAATACTAAAAAATAAATGGCACTACTAGAAAGTGCTCGGAACCAACTTTCTGGCAATATCTTGTTTTCCCGATTTCGATACCGTATGCCCAAGTTATGACCAAAAGAAAAAAAACTACTTTATTAGGGCAAATTAGGGCTAGGAGGGGCAAAGAGGGTCATACGGCCGGGTGACATCAGCAAAATGCAAGCTTAAAATTGATGGCCATCTAGCCGTCGATGCAAAAAAAACTTCCCCTCGCCGGAAAAAAAATTTCAGTTGCCAATATATTCTGATGGTTGACGTAATATTCCTAATTCGTTGCCAGAATATTCTACAAACTTCGGTTGTTGGGCGCGGGCCCTTGGTCCACCATAGGACCCTGGCTGCATGTAGCGGAGTGCTCAGGGGCTAGGCAGCTGGCCGGGGGCTGGGCGCATAGGGCCCAATCTCCCCACATGACCTCGAGTGCTGGAGAAGGGGCCCCCAGGGGCTTAATATAGCCAATGGCGGGTGAGCTAGGTGCCGCCCGGTGGCCTCCAGGTGGTGCGGTGGTTGCACCTGGCTTTTATAACTGGAAACACTAGCGGTAGGCACAGAAACTGATATTTTTAATTTATTTTTTGAAAATCATGCCTCGAACTATGTGCTGGGGAGGTCGTATGGCCCCCCAGACAAAAATTTTTTGCCTCCCAGATCAACTGCACCAAAATGGATGATTTGATAGGTGTTTCTAGGATTTTGGGATGCTACGAACGCAATGGCGATGTCCGTTTGAGCCCATAGTGTCCCAAAAAATGGCCACCCCCATATCTTGTAGAAAAGATGCTTGTGGAAACACTTACACTTGAAACTCACAGAGAGGCCATATCTTCATATCACAAACAAGTAGCTGTTGATCTAGAGCTCTAATACCATGTTAGAAAACCAAGATCACCTACATGCAAGATGGATACCTATCACATGCAAAAGATATGAAGAACCAAAGAAGATGTTCTATAAACCTCAAAGTGTAAAAATGCATTAAGAGAATCAAGTATTACAAAGAGATGAATCCTTATGAAGGAGATCAAGAAACCCTAAATGAAACCCTAGTGTGCACACTTAATAATTAATAATTAATTAATTATTAATGTGCCTAAGTTTACCTTAAGTAATAAAGAGGAATAAGTGACTTAATTAATTAATTAATATAATATAATTAATTAAGCATAATGACTTATTACTCTAACAGATAATGCAAAAGAATGGAGCTACCAAATGCTGCGATACGAGATCATTGAGGTAGACAAACTCCAGCCGGTTATTCTAAAATTCATAGAATATACAGCTTCAAAGAAGCAAGAGGACAGCCCTATAATCAATGAGGAGCTCCCAAAAGAGTAGCTACAGTAAAAGAACAATCAGCAAAAGACAAAAATTCTACAGTGTCGTCACTAAAGGACAAAATAGGGAAGGAGACAAGAATGTAACTTTAAATTGTAATATATTGGGGGTTGGTGAAACCCTATTTTGTAATGAATCTTGGCCACACAATGAGAATTAATCTTGGCCATTAATTTAACTTTTTGGGCACTATAAATAGGGGTCTCCTCTCATTTGCAAAGGGAGTTGAGTTGTTGTAAAGACATGCTGCAGAAATTTATAAAGAAAATACATTGACTTGGTGCATTTTCTGAGTTTTCACATGTTACTTGATTCAACCTCCATTGTTAGATGCTCTACTTAGATTTATATTGTTGTTCTAATTAGCTATATTCTTTCTTTGATATATTTTAGAAATGTTGTTCCATGGTTGTGAAAATTCCCGCTGTGTAGATGCCTTCTTAGTCCATACTTTTTGTTGTTTGCTGCTGGTAGATAGCTATGTAAAGTTAGTCTGGGCTTAAATTCAAAGCTGCTCCACACTTTTATCTTTTTTCATGCATGCACATGGTGAATGAAAGGTGAAATATTTGCAGACCTTAGAAGATAGCACAAATTTCATAAGACTATGAGATTTCTAGTTAAGTGAAATCTTGTTTTAAGGAAGCTATCCATTGCAGGAACTCCATGATTACTGTTCGCAGTTAGTTGCAGGTCCAAGAACCCTCCATCTTTCCTGCTCTTTTCTTTTTTTTAGAAATAGCCTATACCAAGGTTCATTGCACATTGTAAAGCCAAACTTGAAGAAACATTGAAGTTTTGGACTGTTGTTTGAACCTATAGCAAAGTAAAACTTGACCTCCATCCCAGAAGCTTCGGATTTGAAAATCTACCTCGCATTCAGCTACATAAGTCTGCCCTGTGATTACCAGGAAAATCACATCAAAATCAACTAAGGAGTTCCATGCAAGTCATGACCTGACACTCGAAAGACTTGGGGAGATCTTCAACAACTTGCTGTTGGAGATTTCCTTTCAAGAGAGGTAGTGCACCTATGTACTGCCTGTGTTGAGAAAATGTACAAAACACCCATCAACACAACCTTGTAATCTGCAAATGGTGATAATTACAATGCAGAAGCTCAATCCTTAGAAAAGGTATGCCATATTTCTTCAAGTTGAGTTCTACCGTGAAGAGCAAAGCTTAAAACATGTGCTTTACCCATTTGGGTGTTCCAAACTAAAGCTACAATTCATCCTTCACTTCAATGATAATTACAAAGCTCTTCCTCAAAGATGGCGCCCAAAAGAGGGTCCCACTTAATAGAGCCCTCAAAAATATCTTATCATGCATTGGAGTTAATTCCAAGAAAGCATCTTGGGCACCCAAGTTAGCTCCAAGTGATTTCTTGTTAACTGAAACATTTACTCAACACCATTCCCAAAGAATGGTCATCCCCCATTAACTAGAGGTAGTCCTTGTTATCTGTCATACAACTCAATGTTATTTTCCATGCATTCCAAGTTAACTGAAGTTAACTAACATACAACTAAAACTAACTGAAGACAACTAAACCATAATTGAACTAAACTAAACTAAACTAAACTAAAATGAACTGCGCTGAACTGAACTAAACTAATTCTGAACTGAACTGAACTGATCTCAACTAATATGAACTAAACTTCAAGCATGCAAACATCAAATCCTAACTCCTAGGATATTTACATGCATTCAGAAGTGTTATCTCTTACTCTAAATAGTTAACTTAACTCAAGGTGAGTGTCACCTTACCATGTGTGCACCCACATGTTCCTATTATTTAGGAATAATTACAAATTTCAATTTCATGATTTATTTCATCAAATATTAATCTCATCCTAATCTTAGTGTTGTTGAACACATTCCAAGAACTTAGGAGATACATGAAATAATTAATGTTTAGGATTTGCAATTAAATGACATCCTATTTCCAACATAAATACATATACTTTCTACACAAAAGTGCTACTAATGAGACACAACAACATGGAATGAGAAAAATTCACCTGTAATTGCATCAATCATTCAAATGTACACAATAAAACAAAAAATTAAAAAGGAAAAATTGCTTATCTTCACTGATCTCCAAGGTGTAAACTGCTATAAATGTCTATCAAAAATGAGTTACAAATACTATCTTCTGCTGAAAAGGACCTCCAAAGTCACAATGTAGCAAAAAGATGATGACAATAACTAACTTCAAAAATGAAGTTTGAAGTTACTTATGCTTTTCCAAATGGTTGCACAAAGATAGGAACTAGAAACTTTCTTGGTCGTGTACAACAAAAATGCCTAAATTCTAGCCCCTAAACCCACTCCAAAAGGCTCAAAGGTGAAGAAAAGGTCAAGCCTTGAGCTCACCTATCATAAAGGCTCCAAAAATTGCTCCAATATTATGTCAATTCCCTCCAAAACTAATTCAAAACAACTCCTATATTCTTGGCACTTGTCTATCAACCTCCCCTATATGCTTGGCATAAACCATTAATATCCAAATATATCTCCTTTGACCATATCTTGAAAGCAACGTATCCCTATCTTGCATCATATACAATCATTAAATAAATAAATTTATAACTACATCACTTTAATCAATGTTGCTTTACATTTTCAAATTGGTTTCACATTTATGTAAAACAAGGCATGACTCGGCCATGTTTGGAAAGGCAATGCAGAATACAAAGTTATTAAGGGGACACCCTTAGGAACTTGTAAAAACATATAATGAAAATGAATTCACATGAAGGAAATGTTTTAAAATCAAGGAAAAAATGCCATTTGTTTTGTAAGCCAAAACTAGGGTAAAAAGAAACCCTAAAGAGAACCCACAGCCACACATTGCATTTCGTTTCATTTTGCATATTCTGAAAACTTTGTTCTAGTCTTTGAGAGCACTGCCATGGGTTTCACCTGGTGTTGAGGTTTTGTGGAGGTTGCATCTAAAGGTTTTAAATAGATTCTATGCAAAAAATGTCAAGATCTTGCCTAGGTAAGCTCTACGTCTGTGTAAACTTGCATTTATTTTCAATATCTTTGGGAAAGCGCTTGTTCTTTAGCTCTACTATGCCAAAATGATGAATATATTTTATCTTTTTGTGCATTTTTTCATGCTTGCTCGACCTCTATAGAAAAGGGTAGAGAAATTTTTTTCCTCTTTTCTATTATTCACTTGTCATTGAAAATAAAGTTCTCTGTACTCCATGGCCATAACTTTACATTCATTCTAGGTATTGAGGGCTCTATTCTCACTTTGTGGCCGAGCTTCTCCATCTCACTATCTTGAAAAGACAACAAACTCTCCCTTTTCTTTACATTTTGTTCATGGTTCAGCCCTAGGTTTTATATGCAAAATGCATTTTGTAGCTTTAAAATATGTGATTCTACCTTGAATACCTATGGAAAACTCAAGGGTTTTCATTTTATGTACACACATGAGGGTTATTATTCTATGCACATTTTTTCCTTACTATCACCTATAGGTACCCATGCATTATGGAAAACTTCTTATCAAAAGGCCATGGCTCTATCTCTTGACACATCTTTCTGGATTTTCCTTCACTATATCAAGGGTTTTCTCTTATATTTGAACCTACTTCAGCATGTTGATGTGTAAAACATGGATGGAAACACCTTTTATTTGCAATACTCAATAGTGACTTCAAAACCTATGACTATCATTTCACTAGACTGTTCATTAACTTTGTTTACTCCATCTTGGTAGTCAACATATGTCCTTCAATAAGCATTTTGTATTTTGGGATAAAGATGTTTAAGTTGCAAGTCATAAATGAATATGCTCAATATGATGACAACAATGGTTCATCTCAAGCCCTCTATCCTTTATAACTATTAATACCATTTTGACTTGGAATTGTAATGATATGATCCACCCACATATCTGCCCTCGACAGTCAAAGGTGATTGTTCCTTCACTGTTTGTTGTCCTTCTAATGCAAGTAATGGTTGCCACTTTCATGTGATGGAATGCACTGTATGATAGATTTGGGACTTCTCCCCTATTCCTTGAAGAGCAATTCATCAGGTTATCAATAAAACTATCTTTTGAATAGTCTTTGTTACTATTTTTATGTATAAGATCACTACCTCCTAACTCAATTTAATAGGTATTTGTCATTTACATCAATGACTTACCATCTTATTGTCATGAGTGATATGTACTTGTTCAATTGATGAAAAATGAGATGAATTTACATTCTTACCCCTCTTAAAACACAAGAGGGTAGCATGTTGGAATTCAACCCTTGTGGGAGCTCATTCTACTCCACATGCTATGATGTCAAATGAAAATTATCCAGCAATGAAATTTAACCTATACCTACACAGTGAACAAACATGTTAGATAAAACAGCGAAACACAGTATAGATGGATGTTGATGATAATCCTTTGCTTTTCTTGATGCATGCGATATTACAAACTATTTCAATGCATTATGAGACTAAACTATATGTTTTTTGATGTAGCATATGTAGAGAATATGGGTCCTAAGATCTAACAAAAATTTCTTCATCTCTTATAGGAATTTCAAGCAGCTGGAAAGCAACTTCTAGAGTAACCAAGCAGGAGGGACTAGACAAGGATGCATCAGTTCAACTTGGGGTTCATCATTCAGGAAATGATGGATCCCTACTCTTTCCATATGCTTTTTTATTTTAATATATTCAAATGTATAGTTTATGCCTTCTATTGTAATTAAATAGTTATTCCCACAGCTTGTGTGGGACACCATACATTTGTATTTATTAATAAATACAACATTTATGCAAAACATTTACAAATATTTCTCTTGTATTCATTTGCATAATAAACTACAATTTATTTGATAACTACTTTTGTGCATATGAATGGAACTTAGAAGAATTGAATGTATACCTTTATCTTTATTTTGCAAAAACTATCTCAGCTCTACTTGATTGAGTTGAAAACAAAACTAGGTAACATTTTTGGTGACATATGTGATATGTTTTGACTACTAAACATACTGACCAGTTCATTGAACCTATCCATTGGGCACATGAATCAAATAGGAACTTGACAAGACTTGAAAATAGTCTTGCATACTATTATAACTCATCCAAAACAATGCATAACACTTTCAAATATTATTCCATCAACCAAAAGGCTCAGAACAACACTTAGAGGAAATGAAACTACATCTAAACTATGTGCAACAACACTTATTGAATCAAAAATCCTAAAATAACATGTAAAAAGGTAATCATACCTAAAAAAAGAGTTTGAGGTGTATCCCATTGACTGGGATAGGCAATAACTCACCATCCATTTTTGACAGTTGGAAAGCATTATGTTGTTTGCAGTCTACAATGATGAACAGGCCACTCCACATACTATCAAACTTAGTGTGTTTTCTAGGCCTACTCTTTAGCTCATCCCATTTAAGCACAACATATCCTTCCTTAAACACCCTTGGTGTTTCTTTCTTGTAAAAAAATCTCTTCACTTAAAGTTTGTGAAACTCCATTATTTTCATGGCTTTATCTCTTATTTCCTCTAGCTCTAATAGTTGTGCATATCTAACTGCCATTTGATCCTCCTCTTCAAACATTTCAATTTGGTTTACAATATCAAGAGCTGGAAACTCAATAGAAAAAGGAAACCTTGCCTCCTTTCCATATACCAACATATAAGGGCAGTTTCCAATGGACCTCTTTGGTGTTATTCTATTTTCCCACAAGGCAGATTTCAAATTGGTATGCCAAGTTCTCTAGTTATCCTCCATTATTCTCTTAATGATCTTTAACAAGTTCTTATTTGTTGACTTTTTCAAACCATTACCTTTAGGATAATATTTTGATGAAGTATTCAAGTGAATAACATTCCTGGCAACCCATTCACTCAACCTTATTCCAACAAAAGCTAAGGCATTATTAGAAATAATAGACTCAAGCACACCAAATATTGTTATTAAATTATCATAGAAATTTAGAACAACACTTTCATTAGCTTCTTTTAGTACCACGGCTTTAGTCCATTTGGTAAAATAATATGTGGCTATGAGAACCCACTTATGACCTACACTAGAAGGTGGATTAATAGATCCTATAAAATCAATGCCCCACCTCATAAAAGGTTGTTCAACTTGTATAGGCTGTAAAGGAACAGCTAGCAACCTTTCCTTATCTACAAAAATTTCACACTTAATATATTTCCTTGCCAAGCATGGGCATCTTTCAAGAGGCTTGGCCAATAATAGCCAACCCTCATGATCTTCCAAGCTATGGTCCTTAGAGAAAAATTTTCACTAGCTGTTCCATCATGGAACTCATGAAGTATTTTATCAATCTGATTAGTATCAATGCACCTTAGTAACACTCCATTATTATCTTTCCTAAATAGTAAACTATTGAAAAGTACATAAGGAATTTATTGTAACCTAAAGTACCTCCTCTTTGCTTTGTCCAAACCATGTGGACACTCACCAGTTTGCAGAAAATGGACCATCTCTTACATCCAACCTACACCCAATATTGGTGTAGCAATTTGAGACTCTTCACTAATGACAAAAGTAGCTTCCTTTTGAGTTTCTTTCTCACCCTTTAACCCAACAGCTACCTGTTCACACAACCCTTTACCTCTAACCAACTTACTGATCTTGATATGAATGTCATACTCCATGACTTTTGTGATCCAACCTACTCTCTTCTCATTCAAATCTCTACTCAAAATAAATTCATTGACACTAGGATTAGCAACCATTAGATGAAATTTTTTATTAGAAATCAAATCCATAAACTTCTTCAAACTTCTAATAAAAAGAAGTACATGTTTTTCAACAAAAGTATATATCTGCTCATAGTCTTCTAGGCCTTGATTGAAAAAAGCTATGGGTTGTTCCAAATTATCATTATTCTATTGTACCAATATAGTAGAAATAGTATCTATGCTACCAAAATCATAAAGAATGAAGTCCTTCGCAAAGTTAGGATTTAACAATGTGGGAGCTTCTAATAATGCCTCCTTAATTGCTTCAAAACTTCATTTTCCCTCTCTTGTCTAGTTGAAACTTGCATTTTTTAACATGGGAGTTAAAGGATTCAATAAATTTGCTACATCTGGTATAAATCTTCTCACAAAGTTAATTCTACCAAGGAATCTTTGCATCTCCTTCTTATGGTTGGGTAAAGGTAAAGCAAGAATGGAACTTACCCTTTCTAGGTCAATGGTAATTCCTTGTTTTGTACTACATCTCCAAGGATTTTTCCTTCATGGACAACAAAAATATATTTTTTGGGGTTAAGGGATATGCCATATTCCCTACACCTTTCAAAAACTTGTCTTAAATGGGAAAGATGCTCATCAACATTTTTAGAAAAAATTGTTATATCATCAAGGAAAATGAGTACTAGCTTGTAAATCAAACCTTGAAATGCCATGTCCATTACCATTTGAAAGGTGGTGTCAGCATTGGAAAAACCAAAAGGAATTCTCTTGTAAGCCATTGTTCCCAATTTCATGGTAAATGATGTTTTATATTGATCCTTTTCCTTCACTAACACTTGGTTATAACCAGAATAACCATCAAGCAAAGAAAATCTCTCAGAACCTACAACAACTTGAAGGATCTGCTTCATAGAGGGCAGTGGGTAGTGGTCTTTCAATGAGGCTCTATTCAAATCTCTAAAATCCACTCAAAGCCTTATCTCTCTATTTTTCTTCCTAACCAGAACAAGGTTAGAAACCCATGAGGTATGTTTGATTGGGAAAATGATTTTACCTTCAATCAACTTAGTCAACTCTTTTATCATGAGAGGTTCAAGCTTGGGATTCAAAGGCCTCTATTTCTACCTTATTGGTTTTGCATTTGGCTCAAGTTCTATGGTATGTTGGGAAATTATGAGATCAAAACCTTTTAAATCATAATATTCCCATGCAAAGATATCATGAAATTCTTGAAAAGGTGCAATAAAAGCCTCTCTATCTTCTTGAGAACAGAGTTTACCAATTTTAAGGAGCTTACCTTTGAAGATTTCAAGATCTTCATAGTGTTCTTTAATCTACATGTTAGTTTTTCCCTTCTTAAGATTATCATCAGAACTGAAAATGGATTCTAAAGTGCCTAGACCCTTGGATAATTTGTTTTTCCTTAGCTGTATAATCTGGTCACCATATTGTTATTTGAGCTTCTCTTGATTTCCCATTGAAAACTCATCTTCTTCAAGCAAAAAACTAAGCACCTGCTCATCACTTTCAAAAACTTTCCAGTGAACATTATTATCAGGAATAGACATCCTCATTACAACTTTAACATACTGTTGTACCTTATCCTTTTTAATATCATGTGGAATGTTAAAGTGAGCACCTATAGCAGCTAGTATATTAGCATGCTTGTTTTGATTTCTAGGTACATACAATAGATTAAAGACTTCAAACTCCTATATCATATCCTATACCCTATTCCTATAGGAATTAAGAACACCATTTTTAGTCATATGTAAACCTCTTACCTAGTTTACAATTAGTTCACTATCACCAAACACTTATAGGAAGCTTATCTTTCTTTTCCTTTCCCATTCCAAACCCTATATAAGACCCTCATATTCAACTATGTTGTTAGAACAACTAAATGTAAAACAAAAAGCTAAATAATATTTTTCACCTTGTGGAGATACCAACATAGCACCCCCACCAGCTCCATTTTTTCTTCTTGAGCCATCAAAAAACATCTTCCAAACTTCATTTTGCTATTGTTCATCCTTCTTTTCAAGGTTGGGAATGATATAATCTAGCTCATGCATCATATAAAAACCTAAGCCTACCTCTTCAAGGTTTTTACTTGGATCATCTTCAAGGTTTTATGCTGCCCACTCATCCAAAAGGATGTTAGGAATACTCTCAGTTTGGGTATTTGGCTCTTGGGTAATAGTATGTTCATCATCATAAAAAAAAAACACAATTGACATTGATCTCACTTGGTACATAAGGTTCTATGTGATCCTTTGCTATTGACTCAGACTTAAAGGTCACTTTAGATCCATACCTTGTCCTAAACAACATATGAGACCAATCTGAACATAAATGACCACCTATTTTAGAAGTAAAATCTCTTGAGAGACAAAGGGAAAAATATGGTGGCAAGTCAATAACAAATATGTCTTGTGGAATGGAAAAATTGGGGCATGCATGCAAAGTAAGACTCAAATATTTAATGACCCCTATAGTATTGATGGTTGTTCCATCAAGCTAAACAACACCTTTTTCAAGGGATTGATATTTCAAACCTAACTTATCAACAATTTGTTTGGGTATAATAGAACTAAGTTAGCCCGTAAATAAATCATACAATTATGGACTAGTTTATCTCCTATTATCAAAGTGTGAATGCTTGATCTAGATCTATTCAAACATGGACAAACAAAAAAATGTTAGTCAATAAACACATCTAAAACAATCATTCCCCATGAGATTCATTCAAATGCAAAAGACAAGAAACAAAGCAAATGATATCAAATGAAAGCTTATTGAAATCCTATTCAAAACATTCAAACCGACATCCCATGGGGGAATTAGTGCTATTTTGATGTGGAAAATAGCCCTTTCCCAATTCCTTGCAAGCTTGGTGATGATCAATGATGCTCCTTGATAAAAATTCCCATAACCTAGCTATGAAATTGATGAAAACTATGAAACTTGGATGAGAATGGATGAAATTGCTCAAAACATGAAGATAATGATTTTGCATAAAGTTGTGGATCCAAAATTAGTAAAAGAGATCTCCATTTATAAGAAAGAAGGATGGAGGAATAAGAAAAAAGGATGAATGTGGGATTAAAAATAAGCCAATGGCATTGTGCCACTTGTCAACATGCTAGTGGAGAGAGGTGGAACACATTTTGATGAATGCGCAAATAAATGATATTAAGTGGAAAATTGAAATTTCAAAATTGGCTTGTGGAGGAAGATGTGGAAGAGGAGTTAATGCCACTTGGCTCAAGAAAAAGGACTTGTAAGAGTCATAAATGCCAAGTTGGAGGATAAGACCTTTGGGAGGGAGAATTCAAATATGAAGAATATTCCAACTTGATGCCCTTTTGAATGAAAATAGATGAATTTATAAACCAATTAAATTGATAAATACTTGTGCAAGTTGCAAAATCTAGAGGATTTGATGGATTAGAGTTAGTGTTAATCAAGATTTGATTAACTTAGATGGAGATTAGCTTGACTTGACACTTTGATTAGATTTGGATTTATTAAAATCAAAATCAGAGGAATATGAATATTAGATTTAATTAAATAAAGTTTGATTTATTTAATTAAAAGGGGATGATGTTAGACTTAAATTAAATAAAGGTTAGTTTATTTATTTTAAAGGAGATGAAATATTATTTAATCAAATAAAGTGATTTATTTAATCAAAAGAGGAACATTAGGATTAATTAAACAAAATGATTTATTTAATTAAGAGAATATGATAATTTAATCAGATAAAAAATGATTTATTTAATTAAAAGATGAAATATGATGAATTTAATCAAATAAGGGTTATTCGATTAAATGGTTAGTAGAGAGATGATTTTGAACGAACTAGTGTTAGTAAATCAGGATCAGGTTCATGGGATCAATCAGTATATTTTATGTGTCTACATTTTTCCCCTCTCTGAAGCAATGTACCCACTGTGTTGGTTCAAAGAATAAACTTGCCGAGATCAAAATTCATTTTTATTTTTATTTTTTCGGATGCCCCACTGTGTCCCCAACGAAAGAATTATGCTGGTATACTGCCCCCTCGAGGGATCAGACAAAAATTTGGATTTTTGGGTGATCTCACGATAAAGAGGTTCAAGATCAGTTCAACTCAAAGTTTTGATGTAGACAGATTTGATGATGTAGACAGTTCATCAACCATGGGTAGCCTCATGTATATTTTGATATATTACACACACTTAATACATGAATAGAAATGTTAGTGAAGATAGAAGGATAAGAAGAAATGAGATGACGACAAGAGGATCCAACAAGTCTGTGATCTGTCAAGATTTTATTAGAGATGAGGATGATGAATGATGATGATGATGCTTTGCTTATTATGAATTGGGATTTTAAAATGGCTACTTACCTTATGTTTGATAACACACATAGATGCTATGCATCAAGGTATAAAGAACCAGGATGATGTTGCACCTAGTGTGATGGACTTTGACTCGACAATTAGATAGGAGTACTCTTGTTCACACCTAACATACAATACCTCATTCAAAATGTAGTTCAAATATTCCAAACATCTTGGACCAAAACATAGAAAGGAAATCCTTCCTATGTGGTCAACAAGACACCTAAAAACCCTCCCTACACCTAAACAAAACACGCATGACCAAAGTTATACTACAAGAACATCCAACAAGCACAACAAATAAAAAGATAATGATTGTTGCCCCATTCCTTTCTCTATAAATTCCTTTGTTTGGGACATCATCGAGAGGTCATCGAAATGAGTGCAATAAGATAAATCAATAAGAAAAAGATCAAGTAAACAAACAAGCTAATGTTCTTCATATCGCTAGCCAAGACTAAACTACAGTGATGCCTGATGTTGATGTCCATTGTAGGAAGGATGCATCCTAGGACATGATGTTATCAAATTATTTGGGACAAACTAGATGATGAGCTATTAGTACCAAGAGTTGACCAACTTGTTTACATACTAACCTAGACTTGAGACCTTGACAATTGAGTTTTCTCTTTTGCGCTGCTACACTTGTTTCTAAATGTTTCACCAAAGGTTGAGGTTGATGATGATTTATTATGAGTGATGTTTATTGCAAGTGAAAGCGAGATGGGACAGATGGATTTTTTCAAATTTTGGATGTTTTTGATGTTTTGACATGTTTTGAGTTTGTTTTTGGTATTTTTGAAATGTTTTCAAATGTTTTGATTTTCAAATTTTCTAATATTTTTTGGTGTTTTATGATATTTATGAATGTTTTTGGATTTTGTGTCTTGGGGGCTCATCAAAGATTAGCCTTGCCTACATTTAAGCTCAGAGATGATGTAGTTCGGATACCATGTTTTTGACATTTTTTGTTTTTATGAATGTTTTTGGATTTTTTGCCCGATTTTGATGTTTTGGATATGGACATGTGTGAGGATATCAGTGCTCTATTTGGGATTTTGTTGAAAACCAAGCTAGAGTTGATTGATTGGATCAATGGATTGATGATGATAACATTATTGAGGATACACAACAATGCAAGGATAGTGTTTAAGCAACACGAGGATTAGGATGGATATCCCAAGATGATGAGGGATTGATTGGATTTGATTGATGGATTGTTGATGATAACATTGTTGAGGATACACAACAATGCAAAGATAGTGTTAAGCAACATGATGATTGCGAAGGATATCTGAAGATGATGATAGATTGATTGGATTTGATTGATCAAAATTTTGAAGCTTGGTTTGGAACAAAAGTTGGTTTTGGATGATCTGATGTGATGTTGAAGCACACATTAGATGCAATTGATATTGATTGTTTGGATCGATGTTCAATTAAAGATAAAACTTGATAAGGAACATCTTCTCATCAAAATATGCCATGGGCTAGTGATTTGGATATTTTGGCCCACAAATGTGTTGAACAATTTGATTTCACGTTTTCCAATGTTTGGATCACCACATAAGTTGGAGGATATAGATCAAGATTTATTCCTGAAGCGAGATATAAATATATGCCCCCAGTGTCTAGCAATGTATGTAATGCCATGGGTGGATGCTTGGATAGGTGTATGGATGGATGGATATGGTAAGCATGCAAAGGATTCCAAGGATTATCTTGTGATAAGATAAGGTGTTCAAACAGAGGAATGCTTTAGTGGATAATGATTCAGGGCCCAAAAAATGTTGGGTATGATAGGATCAATGAAAATGACTCATGTCAAGATGTTTACCACAAGCAAGTGTAAAGTGTGCACACAAAAATTTACAATCAAGATAATTTGGAAGATGGATGTAGATGGCTGAAAATGGATTAGATAAATGGTTGATTGATGAATGGATTTATTATGGATAAGATGGATGGAATGCTGGATTTATTATGGATGGGATAAGATGCTTTCACCTGAACTAGTGCACATAGATGCTCAATTCTACACATGATGCCTTTTTTCCAGGTTTTCATCATGGTTCCTATCCAAAGTGCCATCATAGTGGTTTTCACTAGAGGACAATTTTTATCTTTATTATCTTCAATCCTTTTTCTAATTTTTTTTGGATTTTTATATTTTTCATTTTTTTTTGGATTCTTGTGAAAAATTTGTGCTCATGTTGAACCACTTGGTAGTGTCGATGTAGATGCTTCTGTCATGTTGTTCCATCGATATCCTACTTGAAGAACTTACTTTGCCAAGATACATACACTTCAAATCAACTTTTGAGATTCTTGATCTACTTTGTTGATACTGGAGTTAACTTTGTCTTTGTGCACACATCACAATAGAGTTCCTTTTGAATCCTTATGATGAAGGGTTGTTGCCAACACATGGTCAATGTGAGAATTAGATATCATGCATGGAGGTGTGGATGGTGTTGTGTGTTTAGGAATAGGAGATGGATTGGTTGATAGTTTGGAACCTTTGACTCTCCAAACTTGGGAAGACGAGCAATAATGGGTGGATACATAAGTGTGTATGGAATTAGGACCAATTGATTGATATACTTTGTACATTGTTTGAGAAGCTTGATTTTTCCTTTGAGGACATCTTTGATGGATACATTTCCCTTTTTTATTTTTCTCCATAGTTTCTTTGACTAATGGATTTTGATAGGGATAATCTTTCTTTGGTATGCACTTGTATTTGATTTGTCCATTATGCTTCCCAACTTCTTTTTCTTTGGTAATGTTCTTTGTACTTTCATTCAAATCATTCTTTTGATGTTTGTCCCAATTTGTGGATGGGGTGATGGGTGGATGAAGATTCATGACGTGGTTGGTTGTAGTATTGGCATTGATTTCATCATAAGGATTCTTTGTGCTTCCTATGTTGACATTTGCTTGAGACAAAGTTTCCCCCAGTATTATAGAGGCATCACTGATATTTTTAGATCCCTCAATTACCGAATGACCAAGACCTTGATGCTTAGGATTACCAATAATCTGCACTGGTTCTGGGATACCCTATTCTTGTAAGCCTAATCCTTTTCCTTGATAATTCATCTATTGAAACATTTTATTTGCAATAGGATATGATTTACCTTGGAAAAAACGTGCTACTCTTTCTCTACTTTGCGGTGGATCTTCAAAGTTGATAGCTTCTTCATTGATAAGATAGCTTGCCCTAAAAAGGTAAGTGATTCAAGTTTATAAGTGATAGGATCCTCCATAAATGGGATAACTTCCTCACTCATATCTCTGGCTTGATCTTGTGAAATATCATATTTTAATGCTTTTTCAAGAGGTGTTGATGATTCATTGTCCACGTAAAGTCTTCCTCATGATTCATTTTTGATATGCTTTCACAAGATGCTTCTAATTCACAACTTCTATAGAAGCCTTCTTCATGACCCATTTATGATATGTCTCTATATTTTCCTATATCTTGATCATGTGTATAAATGTTAAGAGTAGGAGACTCTTGTTCCTTGGTAATGATATCGAGTATGAGACTCTTGTTTTGAATAAAGATCATCTACGTGTTCATCCAAAGAAATCATCTCATGGGTAGATGGAGGAGTATGTGCTATATGGATATGATCATCATTTGCGACATCTTGTATAGATAGGAGAGTGTCCATTAAATCATTGTAGTATCTTGGAGATACGAATTCTTGATCTTGATTAATTTTGGATTTGCTTTTGACATGCTTTGGATCAAGTTCTTGACATGGGTCAGTTTCAAAGGATGGATTTCTTTTAAAGGGTTCTTGGATGTCTTCATTAGGCATGGAAAATGGCTCAATATCCTCTTGATCTTTGAGTGGACTTGGATCAAATGTTGAGTTGAAGATTCCTTCAGTATTTATAACCATGAGGTCAAATGCTGTCAATATGTCTTGGAAAGGACCATTGCTAGACTTTGGTGAAAGATGTTGATCATGGTTTGGAATAAATTCTTGAGATATGTCCTCTAACTCATTAGGTGATGTAGAAACATTTTCAACATGATCATTGGTTGATGGATCATGGATTATGTCAATATGATCAAATAATTATAACACTTCGTGAATAGATAATTGTCAAATATTGTTGAGGGATTTTGATCATGACTAAAAAGTGACTCTTGATGCATGTTGATTTGACCATTGGATGGGGTAGAAACATCTTCAAGGTTCCCATTGATGGATAGATCTTGATCATTATTTTCAACAATTGTGGTGGAGAGATTTTCAATTCTATCACTAGTGGTTGAATCTATAGGAGTTTAGGTGAACTCCTCAAACAGCCCAGAATCACCTGTAAGACAAAATAACTTCCACAAAAGAGAAATGGAAGAAATATCATGCTAGATCATTAAAATTAAATAATGCAAAATTGAATATGAGATGATTAAAAATGTACAAAATTCCTTGAATATATAGGCATGAGTGAAAACCTAAAATGTGTAAGATGTTGCCAAGTGTTAAAATCACACTACATGTGACAATATGTGAACCCTATCTAGGAAATGATAAAAAGATAGAGATAAGTTCTAGAAGGACAACTCATATTCTAGAAGGAATATTATCTCTTACAAACAAGGAAGGGGAAATTACCCCATTATTAAATGATATATCTAATTATGGAACCTAGGACTTAAAATATTACCTAAGTATACTTATGCAAAGTGTAATTAAATAATTAATTACACCAACACCCCCCATAAGTGCAACTTAGGGAGAAGCAAATTATTATGCAAAGATGAGTCTCGACAACAAGGCATGATTAGGTACTCATTTACAAATGCAATGTAAACTAAACCAAATGGGGTAAAGGAGAAAACCACATGGGAATAAAACTCCCCAAAATAGAATGCAAAAATCTAGCTAAGTGATGAAGAATGGAGGAATCCATAAGACCCCCCAAGGACACCATCTATCGCAAAGATACATAAAATAACCCCCCAAAAGAGAGGAAGAAAGAGGCCACATAGCCCCCCCAGAATGAAGTAACTCCAATAAGACTGAAGAAACCACATCTCCTAAAAGAAGTGAGAGGGAAAAGGCCACAAAAAAGCAATCTTTGAAGGTGAAGCAGGTGTAGCCCAAGATGTCTCCACTGAAGTAGATGAGACCTCAACCAATGAAGAAGTTAGAGAAGATGAAGACTCAAGAGTATCCTCCAAAGATGAATGATCAACAACATCCTGTTGCACTGAAACAAAAGAAACCACATTTGCAGTCATAGAAGTATCAACAATAGAAGGAGGAGATGGAATGGATGGCTCAAGAATTGGATCCGAAGAGAGAACACTAATGTTCAAGAAGCCAAATGTCTCCTCTGAATGATGATTCATACTAGAAGTGTGAGGAACAACTGTAGGAACATAAGCACTATCAGTAGCAAAATCTGCAAATGAATACAACCGAGATGAGTGATCCACCACCCTAGTAGCAATAATCACTCTACTCTCCAAGTCTCTGAAGATAACAAAATCAGGTGTAAACTCCACAGATCTCCCATTGCCTCCATGTGTGATCTGATATATGGAAAGAAGGTTGTTTGTCAATTGAGGAACACACAAGACATCCTAAAAAGTGTTGTCCCCAAAACTAATAGACCCCTTCCCTATAACACTCATGTATGTATTGCTTCCCATCAAAATAGGAGACATAGTACAAGGCTCAAAGGAAGTGAAAATATATTGCGAAGATGCCATATGATGAGAAGCTTTTGAATCTAAAAGCCATATTCCTGATTCATGACTTGAATAAGCACAAAGAGCATGTCCCTTCAAAACTGATGCAGTATGCAAACCAGTTGTGCCTGTGTCAAGCTGCTCTAAAGAAGGAGGGGAGGAAGATGATGCAGACATTCTTGAAGGTAAATCAATCTGATGTTTCTGAAGAAGATGCTTCAGCTCATCAATATCCTTCTTGTAGCATCTATGTTCTACATGTCCTTCCCTCTTGCAATAAGCACATGTAACTTTCTCCTTCTTAGATGATTTCCCCTTAGAAGAGGAGGATGAATCTAAGGACTCATTTTGTTGCTCATAAGATTTGGAATCCTTTTGTTTTTGTTTCTTGCCTTTTCCTGGAGAAGCCTTTTGATCTTTCGGCTCCTGAGATGCAATGAGTGCCTGTGATGAATAAGGTTTCAATGTGTCCATGCTAGCTAACTTAGCTTGATCTCAAGTGAGAGATGAAGCAAAGTCATCAAGAGATGGCATAGTGAATCTTGTACCAAAAGCATCTTGAGTGGCATAAAAGGTAGAGAAAAAAATTGAATATTCTGGTCCAAGCTTAGAAAGAATGGAAAATATCAACTAAGAGTCTTGCTTTTGAATACCACATAGTGTCAACTGCAAACAAAGAGACTTGAGTTTTGTGAAGAACTCCTGGATGCTGTCAAAATCCCTAGGATTTAAGCTAATGAGCTCATTCTCCAACTAGAATCCTCTCATAGTATCTTGCTTCCCAAACAAAGACTCCAAAGTAGTCCAGATCTAATTTGGAGAAGTACAAGACTCAATATGAAAAAGAAGATCAGGAGAAATAGATAAACATAAAGTACCAAAAGCTTCATCACACCTATTAATCCATTTTCTCTTTTCAGTAGCACCTGCAGGTTCAACTTCAGTACCCATGGTCACTTTGTACAACCCTTTGTGCTTCAAAAGAATCTCCATTTGTTTTTTCCAACCAAAGTAGTTGAATAGAGTAAGGGGTACAATATTTTGTGAATCCATGAAAAAATAGTAGTATATACCCTCAAATGCAAAAAATATTCCTGTTTGATCTAAAAAAAAGTACTGATTACACATTTCCCAAGAAAATAACCCAAAAAGCAAAGGCTGATTTTTGACAAAAAATATTAGATACCTGGTGAAAAAATTAGAAGAATCAGGTTTGAGATTTGTGAAGATGATGAAACCAATTTCTCGATGATATCTCATTTGTGAAAATCCAACACCATGCAAGAAGTTATGAAAAAAATTGAATTTAGCCTTTAGGAAATGAGTTTTCTAGCAAAAAGGGTTTACTTTTGATTTGATTTCTGAAAAATCTGTTTGCAATGAGTAGACAAAAATAGAAACCCAGAAATATTTTGAAACTAAAAACAAAACCCAAAAATATTCTTTTGATCCAGTAAGCAGAAAATGAAAAAATAATTTTTTAACGTTCAACTAGGAGAAAAATGTCGCGCGCTAATTTTTGTATAGCTATTTTCTTCAGCTCCGTGCAAGATATCAAAAGTCTAAAAGATACCCAGTTCAAATTTCAACCCTAGCTACAAAACCCAAAAATAATTTTTCCTGCAACTGAGTGGAAGCTAGATTTTTGAAGCAAAAAGTGAAAAATGACTTTAATAAAAAGGCTTCTTACATCCAACAAAACTTTCATGCCAAGATTGATCCCTCATATATGGGAAGAATTCTGGAGCACTAAAGCTCTGATACCATGTAGGAGTTTAGGTGAACTCCTCAAACACTCCAAAATCACCTGCAAGACAAAATAACTTCCACAAGAGAGAAATGGCAGAAATATCATGCTATCATTAAGATGCAAGAATGTCAAATTGAATATGAGATGATTACAAATGTACAAAATGCCTTGAATATATAGGCATGAGTGAAAACCTAAAATGTGTAAGATGTTTCCAAGTGTTAAAATCACACTACATGTGACAACATGTGAACCCTATCTAGGAAATGATAAAAAGATAAAGATAAGTTCTAGAAGGAATCTTATCTCCTACAAACAAGGAAGGGGGAATTATCTCATTATTAAATGATTTGTCTAATTATGCAACCTAGGACTTAAAATATTACCTAAGTAAATTTATGCAAAGTGTAATTAAATAATTAATTACACCAACAGAATCTTCATCGTTGTCCTCAATACTTATTATTTTTTTATCAATAAGGTCTTGGATGATATTTTTGAGTTGAATACAATTTGATGTTGTGTGTCCCTTTATTTTGTGAAAATCACAAAGATGCTTCTCGTTATACCCTGGTGGTTTAACTTGAGGCTCTTGATAATTTTCATAAAAGGGGATTTTGATAAAAAATTCTTGTACCAACTATTGCATGACTTATTCAATTGGTTTCTCAAGTGTTGTGTATTTTCATTTGTTACCTTGTGAGATTTGTACTTTAAATTAACCTTGTGGTGATTGTTTTTGGAGATGTGGTGATTGATCTTTGAGATGTGGTGATTGAGTTTGTTGTAGATGTTTTTGATCTTGATATCCAACATCTTGACATTAGAGATATTGTTCTTGATGTGGTTGTGGACACTATTGATGCCAAAAATTGGCAAGGCAACAACCCTTTGTGGGAAACTCAGTTTATGGGGAACCTATTGCGCTAAACTGAGTAACCTTTGGATTTTTAAACCCAACTTCTTTTGTAATTGGTTTTTTGGAATGGTAAAGGGAAGCAGATATAAAAATAAAGGATCTAACTAAGGCAATGCACCAAAATTTAGATAAAAGGCATGATAAACCTATCTTTTGGATATGATCTAAGGGAACGTTCAACAATTTAGTATGCCCTAGAATGACAGAAAAAAAGATTAAGTATGAACATCACAGTCAATGACATACAATAATTTTAATGCCCATTCACTGAAAAAGAGGAGTCAAAAGACATGATCTAAACCAGTAAACTTGCATTAAAATTATAGAAGTTCAGCAAATGAACCATTCAAACAATAATGACATAGTATAAAGTTTATCAATAACATAAGAAAGTAGAGAGGCCGAACAATGGCATAGTCTGTGAGTTCTTGCAATAATCTAAACAATAAAAAGGCCTGGTGTCTCTCTAAAGTTCTGTAATTCTTGAACACGTAGAAATTGGAACATGTAACATGTAATCTTCAAACCCCTCTTCAGAAGCAAAGATCAGTATATATAGCCAACATTCCCACCGTCGGGCGAGCAGTAACTAAAAATATTTAGAATCCTGAACAATGATGCAGTAGCAATGATTCCCTTGGCCATTGCAATAGAAAAATATTCAGGCCATAGCATTTGGTTGCTCCCCATCCAGGTGCATCCCCTACGAATGATAGCAGTGCTCCCGATAAAGTCCTAAGTAGACAAGTGTCACCACCCAGTATAGGTAGTTAGAAATGTGGTAGCATATCACAACCCATAGCTTGCTCCATCCTTTGTGTTGAAGAAGCATCTACAAGGAGACAGATGGCAGCATGGCACATCCCGTGGTTCATTCTCCCCTCCCTTTGTTGAAAGATTTCCCTGGGATGACACATAGCAACAATTCTTACTATAGATGCTGCTTGTCGGGCCTACCAAATCTTTACACAAATGGGAGCTATGTGGCACACGGGCGGGGCTTGACAAGGAAGTGAAGGGAAGTAGTTAAAAATAGACCACAATGAAGACACATGGGACCATAGCGAAGGCCGGTACAAGAGAAAAAGAGAAAATTCCTTTAGAGAGCGTTGAGCGGACACGTGGTGGAGGCCGCAAGGGGTCGATGATGTTTATTGGAGGCATGGGCTGGTATTTAGAAAAAAACAAAACACGAAGGGAGCTTGATGAATTTTACATTCACAACTTTTGGTGACTATCAAGGGCGTTTCGCTTGAGGAATGAGGAACCCAAAATTTTCTCTGGTGCACAGACCAGAACGCCATCCATAGGATGACGAATTCAAAGTTTAGAAAGGGATGTCTATAAGGGTAGCCAGTCATCCTTGGATGGTTTCAATATATCGCGCAGATTCTCTTGTGCTCAACTTAGGTCGAGCATTTCTTTATAAGGAAACACCTTAGGAAAACCAACCCCTAACTCACAATGGAAAAGTAGCCACACAATTGGATGGATGACACCTTCAATATCTTTTGCGGTAGGAGGCTGACTGAAATGCTAGAAAATGGTACGGTCTTGCTCCTTTTCTTTGATCTTCTCTGCAATTTGCTCAGCTATGGCAACTGATTCATCTTCAAGAAAATGGGACGACATGCCCATCTCAATTAGTTGGGAAATTTTTTTCCACATGTTATCCATAGTCCGGTTCAAAGTAGCTATGCAGACATTAGTATGTAGGATGGCTGGGTGGTAGTGGATAAATTTATTTTTTGTCTTGGTAGCAACAATTTGATCCTCGATCCTTGCCTTTCCTAAATTTTCATCAGAGACCATGTATAGCTTATTTAGAAAATCCTTTGCTTCAAGGACGCTTTTCATGATCAATTACAAAAACTGCTCAGTGGCTCCACGGACCTCCTGGCTCAAGCTTGTTGCCTTTGACATATATCGGAGTGTTGGCTATAGTGTTAGGGAGAAGGCCTTAACCTTTTCCCAGTATGAAATGTATAACTACTAAGATACTTGAATGAGGTTCGGCTACGTAGTAGGGGCCTAGCGAGTGCTCTTTAGAAGGGAAATCTCTGCATCCTTTGAGTCAACATTCTCTGTTACTTCCACAATTCTCTTTTTTGTGGATGCAAGTTGCTCACAATGTTACTTAGCTCCTTAAACTAGTTTTCCTCAGCTCGGGTGTGGTTTTCCAACTCTGTGTCAAGAGAAGACTTCATCTCTTGGAGCTCTTTTTCTAATTGGGGTTTTTGGCCCTCGAAGTCTGTCTTATTTTATTCTAATTTATGCTCATGTTAAGCACGCTGAGATGCTAGCTCTTCGTCTTTTTGTTGCAGATTCTACTCTGCCAAGGCCAATTGGCTCCAATATTCATAGTTCCACATTCGCAACTCGTTGATCAGGGTGGGATCAATGGATTAGGACTTCTTGAGTTCCTCTCAGAGTTTTATTTGCTATGATTCTTCTGCCCACACTTTTTCTGATAAGCGTACAACTTCTGCTTCCAGTGATTTCTCCCTCATCTCTAGGAAACTGACCCTTTCCTTCACAAGCTTCAGTTGCTCCTCCTTTTTCTTTAATTAATGGCCAGAGCAGAGGAATTCAATCGTCACCACCCATTGCATTTCTTCCATGAGTTCTACCTTGTCCTACGGTCGAGCTGCTCTAAAATCAAGTCCCACAACATACATGTCATAATTATCTGGTAGCAACTCCCCTTGTGGTTTGATGGTGTTCAGGTACATGGTAGCGAAATTCAGCGTTTGATGTGCCTCATTGTACATAGTATATACCTTTGGCTCTGCATCCTTTGTGTCATCCTTAGCCTTTTTCTTCTATATTCTGAGAGCCTGCGCTTGTTTTGTGGCCTCTCCTTGGGATCTGAATTGGGATGACAACTGAACTAGCCCACCTGCAAAGGGTACATCGATAGGTACGGTAAAAGGGAATGTAAGTGTGGCAAGCCCCTGCATTTTTCTCTTTTGGAGAGTAACAGTCTATAGGGAGAAATAAGGGACTTTCCAAAGTTCGGTTTGCGAACCGATGTAAGGGCTCATTGGTTGTCGTGGTAACGGGGTAGTCATTGTACAGTTCATTTGTTGGGAATATTGGGTCAAACCTAAGGTAGCAGTATCAATAGGGGTGTCAATGGCGGCCGAGCCTTTAGAAAGAGAGACGAGGAGAGATTGGGCAGCAGTGGTTGGTGTTAGGGTTCACGGAGGCATTAAGATAGATGGCCCTATCTGGACGAATTGGGAGAAACCTCTTGCAAACATTGTGGTAGAAGCAGAGAAGCTAGGGCTAACACTTGTAGTAAGGGGCACCACAAAAACAAGAGAGGATACTAAATATTGAGAAGTAAGAAAAGAAGGAGTGAACATTACCTACTGACTGGATGGTGGCAATGCTCCACCTGTTGTTGGCTCCTCACTTACTTTGAACACCTGGCTCACTATGAGCACTTGGCTTGTGGCGGCTTCATGTGAACCTTCTCCCATAATAGCTTCCATGCACTGTCGTTTAGGGGGTGGGGAGTCTCCCTTCTCTATAATCTCTGACTATTGTTGTTGGGACCCTCTTGTTGCTTTCGAGGCCCAAGTAAGCATTCGCGAGGCTCTTGATATATTTATTCACACATTTGAAGTGACATAGGTAGGTTGCCATGTGGACCTTTTCCTTTGCTGAGCGGAGGACGTCAATGTCTCGGCTTCCTCCTTGGCCTGCTCTTCCTCTTCATCAGAGTCATTGCCTCCACTAGCGCTTGAGTCAGAAGCAGAATGCTCATCATCCCATAGATTTTTAAACTGTTCATCATCCAACACGCTATTATAAGGGGCATCTAGTTGTTTTGTCTCTTGGCGATACACCCAAAAGGATCTGATCCTTTCTATAATCCATTATTTTTCTTTTCTTAACTCATTGAACATGGTGGCTCCCATCTTGCAATTCTCATTATAATTCGCCGCAATGAAATAGAACTTATTCCATGGTGGTTTTTCTTTTGTAGGAATGTGGATCATGTCAACCAATAATTCATCTTCATCCTCTAGTGGGTTGCGCCTCTTTTCCCAGTAAGGCTGAGAACTATGAGTTACTTTTATATGCTCATATGGTAGATCATTGAAAGGATTGCAATACCATTTGTCACAGATCATTACCAACCCTAGATGAGCCAGCTTATCCTATAACGGTGAGTGTGCCTCCTTTTTCTTTTTCATAGCCACTATCTTGAAGCTTATCGGACAGATGAACAAGCTCTTCCTCTTTGCTTTTCCTATGTAGAAGGTAGCATCAATAATGAAAACCTTCCAGAACAATTCCAGGGCTAGCACTCGATTTGTTACGCATGTTGAGAGGTGGAATGGTTCTCCGATGAAGCCTTGCATCCGAATGAATGTAAAATCTGCTTCAAAAAATTAGTCACATATGGGAATGAAGTTCTACATATGCTCTATTTGCATCAAGGTGAGTCGATTAATACCATCCTCTCCTTGCAAATCTTGCAAAATCAAAGTCAAGAAATAATCCAAAAATGCATAATAGTTGAAAGTGGAAGAGAGGAGAGGAGTCCAAACATAAACTGACTTTCTTCTGTTTCTTTCATAAAAAATAGACAGCTTCACATGTTTATCAAAGAAATTAGGTTCTGATGCAAAAACATATGGGAAAGATAGGAAGGAAACCTGAACTTATGTTCAGCTTGGTAATTGTTAATTTTCCCTATCATCTCCTTTGAGAGTTATTCTGCAAAATCATACCAAAAGTAAGATTGTTTCCTAGGAAACTGGAAACCAGGGCCCAATTAAAATGTGTGCACCTCTTTGTCGATGTCTAGACTGCAAACAAATTCCATCATTGAAAAGGAATCTTGCAAGTCTGTGTCAAAAGCACCATGTTGCGTCAGGATTCTTGGTGGCTTCCGCTAATTTGCTTCAATCCTCTGGGTTTCTTTGTTATAAAACTCCAGAGCCTTATCCCTTGTGTTCCATATATTTTCCCCTTTTGTAGGAGTGAATGCCTCTATTTCCATCTTTCTTTGCATATGATTAGGAATACACAACATATCCTAGATAGCTCCCGGGGTGATATTAACTGACAGAGTCTGACCCTTGATAGTATTGGTGCTTGGGTTGAAATGTTTGATGGTCGCATTGACTAATTCTGGGAAATAATGCATAGACAGGACCATATATTGTGGAATCCCACTAAACCATACTTTCTCTGCCATCGACATTATCTTTTTGGATACCTTCATTCTTTCGCAAGTCACTTCCCTCAATCTTTTAGGATTCTTCACAAGAATGGGATCATGAATATTATCCCAGTCCTCTTGGATTAGGGTATGGTTTCTATAGCTTTTGGGCTTCTCTAGTTCTTGTGTGTTTTCCCACTTTGGCTTTTCTGGAATACCCGGTGTGGCATAAGAAATGTTTTCAAAGACATTGACGGCTGGTGCTCCTCTCATAGCTTTAAATAAGTTTTGTGTTGCCTCTCCCTGTGCTTCTTGGCTTGAAATTTTTGTCATTTTTGATTTGCGGGAAGCTTCTTCTTAGCCTGAACCTCTCTACAATTTTAGCTCAGCTTTGGTTGTGCACTAGAAATTACTTTCGCTCTGAGTAGTGTATTTGAAAGAAAACTTTTAAGTCCTTAAACCTTTTACATGCAATACTTAGCTATCTTTTCTCAAGGTGGTAGATAGGAGTTACCTTTTGGCATTTAATTCAACATGTACTGCCAACCTTTTAGCTTGTGTGAGATGAATCACTTGCCATTTTGATATGACAAGAATTCATAATTACAATTAGTAATTGTATTGTAGAGTGTATTTTTCTTGGAACTTGAGTTGATGCTTTGCTAGTAGCTTAAGCATTCATATGCGTTGGCAATTAATATCCCAAAAGGAATGTTTAAGCCAAAGATGTGATCAACATTTGAAAAGATATGAGCTCTACCTTGGAATAAACAAAACACCTAGAGAATGACACCTTAGTATTTGGCTATGCATAACATCGCCGATTGCTACCACCAGCTTAGGCTAATTAATTAGCCCTTATTAGTTTTGCATGCAACAAGTACTTAGTAGACACAACTAGGTGGGAAATTCGAGCAAGCTCATACATGGATTTCAAGTTGGTACTTGATTAACATCACATTTATGGTAAGTAAATTACCACGCATTTCCTCACTTTTTCTATAAATAGGCACCTAAGCAGTAGCGAAATTGCACTTAGTGATTTGAGCAAAGTCAGTAAAAGGTAATTGGCTTAGTAGTTTAACATTAGCAGTTGCATAGTGTTTCCATAGGCTAGAGCTAGGTAGTTTGCAGAAGTAGTTTTAAGGTAATTATAGAGCATCTGCAGCATGAATACGCCAATTAGGCTAGTCTTTCATAAGTCTTAAACAACTTTTGTAGACGAGATTTCAACTAGGTTTTTGAAAAGGATGACAAAGAACAAGCACTCACTAGCTATCATAGCCATGAAATGGGTTTTGGGATGGGATTGCCTCGAATACAAGGACAAATATCGAGTTAACACTAACGTGTGCTTGCATTTTGTTGGCTCCATGTTGGATATTGGAGTTCCCAAGCTATTGATTCTGCATGTGGTCAAGTAAATTTTTCCAAAGAAGTACCTGAATGGCCTCAGGGAGGTAGTAGCGAATGTTGCATACAATGGAGGCATCCCAACCGTGAGCAACCTTAGGAGGTTCATTGAAGAGGATGCAGTCATACTATGGCTGCCATTTTTGAGTGGTTTTCGCCTCTAGTCACAGAATGTGCACTGCGAGAGGGTCACTTGTGCCTACCACTTTCTCTTTCACATCTACAGTGTGGTGTTGTTCTATGATATTGACTGGTTCATGGACTTCAGGAACTTGGTATTCCCTCCACCATAGGCCATTTCTCCCTTGGATAATGTTGTATTTGATGATGATGCCCCTGTGGATGAAGATATTTGTGGACACTGTAGTTGATGCGTCCGTTGTTGCTGCCCATGATGTGGACTCAAGACCTTCGTGTTTCTCTTTTTTCTTTAAAAAAAACTCATCACAATTAGTCTATTTTTTGTATACATGCCTGAAAAAGGATTTTTCATAGAATATATGAAAGAAGCATAATAGAACTATATATTGTTAGAAGCATGGCCCTTGAGCCATTTTGACAATGTAAATACTTAAGCATATATATAATGAAAATATAACTTTATATAATCATCTTGTTTTATCTGCTTCATGGGTCATCTTTTTCTTTTTCAGCATATATGTATGAATTCAATCTTGCATGTGGGTGTTTTATTTTTTGTTATGTGAATTTTGAGTTTATTTTTCTTGCTCTCTGCAATAATGGGTTACTTTTTCTTTTCTGCCTCAAACTATAGAATAAATAAAAAGATCGGCCAACAAAAACAAAAGGGAAAGAAGGAAAAAGCACTATAGACATATTTACATCAGCAGGATATGGAAGCTTTAATTAAATAATTTAAGGTGAATTCCATTGACTGAAATTCCCAGCGCTTCTTTTTCCATAGTTTCTAATTCATATGCATTATTCTCTTTTCACTAAATTATCTTGAGCGGGCCCTCCCAAAGGATGCCAAACTTCCTATGTTGACCTAGCTTCGCAGCTCTTTCATTAAACTTTAGCACTAAGTCTCTACATTTTAGACCTTGGTTGGATGCTTTCTTGTCAAACCACCATTTAACCACCTGTTGATGGGTAGTCATGGCTATTAGGGACTTTTCCCTTTTCTCTTGTACTTCTAACAACTCTGCTAGCCGCACCTCCATTGTGCCATTTTGTTCCACCTCAAGAGTTTTAGCAATTGCAGTGCTGGAATCTCTATGGAGATAGGCAATAGTGCCTCTTTTTCCATATACTAGCTCATATGGTGAAGTCTTGAGGACTTGCTTAGGAGTTATGCGGTCTGCCTAGAGTGTTGTTTGGAGGTTTTTATGCCATTCCCTTTGGTATTCTGACCTGATCCTTTTGAGGAGTCAAACCAAATTCTTGTTTGTTGACTCAGCTAAGCCATTCCCCTGTGGGTAGTAATTTGATGATGTTTTAAGGAATATTCCATGTGTAAGTGGGAATTGACTTACCTTAGAGCCTAGGAAAGCTTTGGCGTTATTAAAGATGATGGTTTTGGGTGGGCCAAATCTCATCACTAGTTCTTCTAGGAAGTCCACTATCTCTGCCTCTGTCGCATTCTTTAGTGGCACAGCTTTGGTCCACCTTGTGAAGTAGTTAGTGGCCGTCAAGATCCATTTATGATCTATGCTGAAGGATGGGTTGATCATTCCAATGAAGTCCAGGCCCCATTGCGTGAATGGCTCATCAACCACCATCGGATTAAGAGGAATTGCAGAATCTTTCTTCTTCCTACGAAGAACTGGCATTCCTTGCAAGCCTTTACCAAGGAGTAGGAATCATTGAATAGCATCAGCCAGAAGTACCCTACGCACATGATTTTGATGGCGGTGGTCTTTACGGAGAAATTCCTGCCCACGAGACTATTGTGGTAAGTGTTGAGGATCTTTTTGCTTGCTCTGTGGTAACACATCGAAATAGAACACCATTAAAAAAAATTTCAATAGGATCCCTTTAATGAGCGTGAATCCGTTGTTTTGTAGTTGGTAGAATCTCCTCTTTTGAGAAGGAAGGCCCAGTGTATATTTTCCTATGTGCATAAACCTTACTCTGTCCACCAGCCAACAACCTTCAGAATCTAACTCGTTCATTATGACTAGCTCTGGCTACTCTTCTTTGGTGGCCATTTCTTCATTGTGTGCAAGATATTCGCACAGTCCTCTTCCCCGAATGATCTTTGTAGACTTGACCTCAATGTCATATTTGAGGATCTTGGTGATCCAATTGGCTCTTTTCTCAGTGATTTCTCCTTCCATGATGTATTCACACACACTAGAATGTGCGACATAAACAATCACCTTATTGCAAGAGATTAGCTGTCAGAAATTCTTGAGCCCCTTAATTATTGTAAACGCTTGCCTCTCCACAAAGTTATAGTTTGTCTCATATTCCTTTAGGGTATGGGAGTGAAATTCTATCAGATGTTATCCCGTACCCTTGTAATCTTTCTAAGTTAAGACAGTAGCAATGCTTGACTTGCTACTGAATACATATATTATGAAGTCCTTTGATAAGTCTAGATTGACTAGAACAGGAGCAGAGGAAATAGTATCCTTGACTTTCTCAAAGGATTCTCTAGCTTCTTTTGTCCATTTAAATATTTGATCCTTTTTCAGCATTAGGGTGATTGGCCTAATTATTCCTGCAAAATTGAAACGGGAAGTTCTTTGATTGATTTCACCTGCTCGGGATCAATTGAAATTTCATCTTTGGACACTACGTGCCCTAATAGCTTGCCTTGTGGTACTCTAAAGACACATTTTTTTGGGTTCAAGGATATCTAAAACTCCTGGATTTTCTTGAACATCATCTCAAGATGATCAAAATGATCATCCTTGGACTTGGAGAACACCATCAAATCATCAAAATAGATTAGGATAATCTTGTTGATTAGTTTGCTAAAAGCAATATCCATTTCCCACTAGAAGGTGGCTCCTACATTTGAGAGGTTGAATGACATCTTAGCATATGCAAACGTTCCCCACTTGGTAGTGAACATCTTATGTTGATCCTCCCCTTTCACCTAGATCTGATTGTAACCAGAGAAGCTATCTAACAAGGAAAACATCTCAGATCCTGCCACCATTTGCAGGATTGACTCCATTGGAGGTAGTGGGTAATGATCTTTTAGGGATGCTCTGTTTAGGTCCCGAAAGTCTACACATAGATGGATATCTCCATTCTTCTTTCAGGAAGGGACCAAATTGGATACCCACGTGCTATGCTTAATTGAGAAGATTATCTATGATTGGATCAGCTTTGATAATTCTTGCACCATTAGCACTTCAATCTTGGGATTGACTGGCCTCTATTTTTGGCAGACCAGTTTTGCACCTTTTGTCAGCTCTATTGTATGTTGGATGATATTAGGATCTTATCCCTTGAGGTCTTCATATGACTAGGCCACCACTCCTTTATATTTTTCATGAAATTCGATGAGCCTTTCTTTATCGTGATGCGAGACATCTTTTCCGACTTTCAGCTTTCTTCCATCTCTGACTTGAAGATCTGCATAGTCACCTTTATCTGCTACAAACTTCCTCTTGTTGCTTCTTGCATCGTCATAATCGAAAATATTTTTGAGAGTGACGAATCACTTTGGAAGTTTGTTGGATTTCAGTTGAATGATTTGTCCTTTGTAAGCTTTGGCGATTTTTAGTGTGAGCTAGTCGGCGAATTCTCCCGACTACTAAATGAATGAGGCAATCTGTTCATCACTGTCAAACACTTGCCAGCTTTGGTCATTTTCTGGAATGGTTGGTTGGACTATCACTTGCACAGAGTGTTTTTTTTGAATGAGGTTAGAGGCGGGATCAAATTGGGATCCAATTGCTTCCATGTGATCTACATTTGTATTTTGTTCTTTGGGCACCGTTTGAATGTTGAATGCTTCAAAGCCCTCAATCAGGTCCCAAACTTGGTGTCTATAGGATTGCATGCGGACATTCTTGGCCATAGAAATTATATAGACTTGATTGACAGGAATTTTGTTCCATGTCTTCTAAAAATGGAAGTTGAAGTCTGTCTTTTTCTCTTGAGGAGCTCTCTTAATTGTAGTCATTTGTTCAACTAGTGACAAGTGATCAGACTTGTCTTCAAACTATTTATTTAGTGCATCTCCCAATTGATCCCAAGTTGTAATAGAACCAACTGCCAAACCTATAAACCACTGAAGAGCTTTCCCTTTTAGTGAAGTAGCTAGCAACCTAACTGCAATGTTTTCCTCACTGATGTGATGGACTCCACATAGTGAGGTTGCATCCCTGATATGCTCAGTGGGAGTAGTTTGATCTTCTCCTATAAAAGAAGGAAAAAATTTCAATGCAGCCATAAGAATGTCATCATGCTATTGTAAGTTAAGTGGGCTACCTCATAACACAACCACCCATAAAATTTCAGCTCAAACGGACACCCGAGTCAAAAGTTATGGCCTCTGGAAGTTTCAGCATAAAAATAAAAAACTCTCAAAATGAAGTCTAGATAATTGGGATGGATGACCCGATGATGGAGGAGGTGATTTTGGTGATGAAACGATGACCCGCAGATAGAGGAGAAAAAAAAATTAAATAAAAAATGCCTAAAGGGTAGGTCCGCGGACAGACCTGAGCAGGTCCACCCGAGGATGGACCTGGGTTGGTCCACTCGAGTTGGGGCGGGTCCACCCATGGATTGGGGCAGGTCCACCCGGACTAGGGTGAGTCCACCTAGGGACCAGGGCGGGTCCGCCCGTAGGCCCGGGCAAGTCCGCCAATGCCTGACAAAAAACCAGGAAAGATGAATGATGAGAAAGGATATGAGGTTGACAAGATGTGTAAAAGAAGTAGAAGTGATGATGATGAGATAGATGGAATTGGGTTGCATGGAGAGTAGCCTATAGCTAGATACCAATGACAAGGGATTATGAGATGGGATGAGGATAGAGGATGGGGGGGAGGAAAATGATTATTTGGATGGATGATGAGGAAAAGGTGGCTAGATGGATTGATGACAAGGGATGGAAGGATAGGAAGATAGGGATGGGGAGATGGATATATCGATAAGGAGATGAGGATAGCGAAATGGAGGGGATTGTTCTGATGGAATGAATGAGGTCTCCAAGGACTGTATCACAAAGGAAGATAGATGCCCCCACTTTAGATATGTCATGTATAATGAGGCATGAGAGATGGAAGATGGGAAAATGAAGGAGATAACTGGAGGAGGATAGGATGGGTGATTGAGGGATATGATAGAGTATGTGTGAAGGGAATGTATACCAAGAGGTGTCCAAAGCATGCATAGATAGGTGCCCCTATTTTTTTTCTATCAAGATCACAAGAAGGATGGAGGGACGGGATAAATGATATATGCCAAGCAGGATGTGTAAGATAGGCAGGATGGAGGGGATGAATGAAAAGGGTGTATAGGAGACATACAAGAAGTATAGCGGACGGAGGAAATGCATATCAAGAAGTTGCCCCCAAGTGCAGATGGGGATTTATGCATGATGCCTATTTGCCAGGTTTTCATCATGGTACCTATCCAAGGTGATTGCTTTCCAAGTTTTCACCATTGGATGGATAGTTTCTCTTTACTATTTTATTTTTTGACTTTTTTGACTTTTTTGGATTTTTTTTTTGGACTTTTTTGGATGGCATGCAAAATGAGATGGATAAGGATAGGGAGGCAAATAAGTGGATTTAGAAGACATGCGCTAAGGATATGGATGAAGGACTCAAGCATCAAGTTCTATATGAGGTATTAAGAGCCCATATTCAAATTGACTATTGGATGTTGGTACAACCTTATTAGGATAAATGGATTATGTACGAGGATGAATTAAAGGGATTTGATGGGGGAGATATGTGGGGTAATGAATGGGATGCTGGAAAGGGTATGGATAGAATGATGGGGTGGTGAGTTTAGAACCAACATTGGCACATATGGTGATGGATGTGAAAAGATAAGAGGATTAATGGATGGAGAATGTGGGGATAATGGAGGAGATGGAATAGTGAATTTTGGGACATAGGGACCCAAAACAGACTTAGGAGATAAAAGGGATATATGATTAGCTTTTGGATTAGAAACTTTGGATGTTCTTACAAATTTTTCATTTGATGGAATTGCATCTTTTTTCTTTAGGATCCACATGGTTTTGATTTTTTCTTTAGTGGGCCTTTGTGGCTAATGGGTTTGATTTGGATTGTGGATTTGATTTTTTCTTTTCTTCAACATGTCCTTTAGAGGGGACATGGGGAGCTTTAGATTCATGTGGATTTTTGGATTTATGTAGTTTTACTTTAGCATCCAAAGTGCTTTTAGTAGCAATAGGATGGGTGTGAGGAGATGGATGATGTGGAGCAATGAAGGTAGGATTATGAGGATTACATGTAGATGGAGAATGTGTAGGTATGTGCCTCTATTGATCCTGATTAGGGGATATACGAGAGGGATGTGTATGATGGATGACATGGATAGGTGTTGGATGGATGAAAGGATGAGATGGAGGAGGTGATCTTGGGATATATAGACCCAAGATGGATGGAGTAGATGAAGGATGGGAGATGGTGGATGGAGGGATGTAAGGACCCAAAATGGATGGAGCAGATGAAGGAGGAATATGGATGGTTCTTTTGACGAGATATGATAGAGGAGGAGGGATGGCAGCATATGATCTGGTGGAGTGATGGGAAGAGCTAGAATTTCTTTTGGAAAAGGCTCATTGAGGACGTCTAGAGGTTGTACCAACATCTTTAGATTGTGAGTTTTCGGAAATAGGTCCCAGACCTTGCATGCAAATTTGTTCTTTGACTTGGATGGGCTCTAAAATACCTTGCTCATGAAGGCCAAGACCTTTTCCTTGATAGTTCATGTTCTTGAGCATGCGATCCATGATAGGATTTTTGTTATTCTGAAAACATGATGCAAGTCCATTATTAGGTGGAGGATGATGGGTGGTAAATACACTGTGTTTTTCTTCTATGAGGAGGCCACCATGGAAGAATGTGAGAGTACCAAGGGGATATGCAAGCGATGTGGGGATAGTAGTTTTAGGAAAAGGTGGGGGATCATGAGAGGGAGATGATGGGATAGCAACATTTGGATGGGTGATAGTAGGGGAGGGATTAGGGGAAACGATAGGATCTAGATTTTTGGTAGTGGGATCATGCAATGGAGATGGAGATAGAGCGGTGGAAGCTTGAATGACAAGGGGATCATAGGATTGAATGGATGGGGGATTGTGATCTTGAGGTGGACTATACGGGATGGTAGGATCTTGATCTGGAGAAGGGGATATGTTGGCATGCTTTGGATTAGACTCTTGGCATGACTCATCTTGTGTGGATGGAAAGATGATAGAGTGTTGGAGAGACTCTTCAAGTTGAGGAGATGGAAGGATGGAGGATTCGATGCAGTCATTGGAATGGATTTTAGTGACACTAGGAGTGGAAGGAGTGCATTGGATTTGGGTGTCAGCAATGGGTTTGATGACTCTCAGAGTAGGAGGTGGGTGTTCAATGGATTCGATAGATGTGATAGTAGGAGATGGGGGCTCAGTGGATTTAGAGGATGCGATGGTTTCAATGGTTTGAGTGGTGCAATGGGTGGAGAAGGGCCTTGTCACTAATGATCGTGGATGATGGGCTGAGATGGCACGATTCCACAACTTCAAGGTGTGGAGTGGGGGATGTATTCTTTGTTATAAGTCCTTGGAGAACTTCTGAGATGAGAGACTTGCATACTCTAGGCTGAGATGGTGTGGTAGGAGTGGATGAGGGATTATGGATTAGTGGGGGATTAGGAATATGGATTGGTGGATTAGGATTAGATGGGGGAATGGGATTGGATGCAAAAGTGGGAATAGATGGGGGATTCAGATTAGATGAAGGGTTACGATAGTGATATTGGCATGGTGAAGTAGGACACGAGGATGTGGGTGGTGGATTGTAGTAAGGGTATGAGGATGGTGGATTAGGATGGGAAGATTGAGATGGTGGATTGAGATAGGGAAATGTGGATGTCGAATTAGGATAAGAAGATGTGGATGTTGGATTAGGGTGAGTAGATTGGTATGGAAGATTGGGGTAGTGGGGATATGCGGATGAAGGATTGAGATAGGAGGATGTGGACGGGGGATTAGGACAAGGGTATTGCGATGGCAGACTAGGATAAGAAGATGATGTAGATGAAGGATATGATGGATATAATGGGTAACCCTTGTCAGAGGTAGCATAGGGAGTATGATTAGAAATGGATGAAGACATAATAGGATAACTCAAAAGGATGATTGGATTTTGGAAAGCAGGTGGAGAAAACTTACTAGCAATGATAGTGTCAAAGGGATCTATGTCACATTCTTCTTGATCAAAAAGACTTTCGTTATCGTTGTCGACATAATTAGGGTTTCCCTTCACCACTATTGATGGAGGATAAGAATTCATGATGATGAAAGGATAAAGAGGATGGATCAAAGATTTTGGATGGGAATGGACTAAAGCTCAAATCGGGATTTTGGGTAAGCTCAAATCAGGATTGGATTAAAGCTTAGATTAGGATGATTAGATGATGTGATGGGATTGCTTCAGATGATTGAATTTGATTACCGAAGGATGATTACAACACCGAATCTACTTTGAGATGGAAGTAGATTGATTGGGTTGAAGGTGATTGGATAGGAACATGATTGGATTGGATTTGATTGGATAAGATTGATCGGTGATTGATAAGATCAAATGATTGATTGGATAGGATGACAGAAGGGACTGCAAACCCTATTCAGAGATTACCCTACGTGACTTAGGATACTAATTGATCGAATTAAAGGATAAATGGATGATTACGACACCGAATCCACTTTGAGATTGAAAATGGATTGATTGGGTCGATGATGATGATTAACTTAGGATGGATGACAATCCTAAGAGGATGTTAATGATGACGATCAGATCAGACACTTAGGTGAATTTGGATAATAACTTGAGATGAAGTTCAGGGGATTTGGATGGGGAAAACGGTGATTTGATTGGAGAAATGGATGATAGAAATAGACGAATGAGTACTCAAAACGAGTAAACGATTGATCGGAACAGATGAACGACTACTTGGAAAGAGTAAACGACTGCTCACAACAGATGAATGATTCTTGAAATGAGAAGATGAAGGCTTAGAATGGATGATAGATTACATAGAATGAGTAAACGATTGATTAGGACTATTGAATGAGAGTTCAAAATGATAGGAAGGAGGTTTGAAATGTTTATTCGGAACGAGTAACTAGATGATAGGAACGATAGAATAAGAGTTTGAAATGATAGATGAAGGTGCGAAATGGATGAACGTTTACTCGGAACGAGTAAACGGATGATCAGAATGATAGAACGAGAGTTCAAAATGATAAACGAAGGTGTGAAATGCATGAATGTTTACTCGAAGCAAGTAAACGAATGATCGGAATGATAGAATGAGAGTTTAGAATGATAGACGAAGGTGTGAAATGGATGAATGTTTACTCAGAATGAGTAAACGGATAATCAGAATGATAGAACGAGAGTTCAAAATGATGAAAGGATGTGTTAAATGGATGAACGTTTACTCAGAATGAGTAAACAGATGATCGAAAGTTTGGAATGGATGGATGAATAATCGAAACAAGTAAAAGATCGACCGAAACGGATGAATGACTACTTGAAATGAGTAAACGACTGCTCACAACGGATGAATGATTCTTGAAATGAGAAGATGAAGGTTTGGAATGGCTGAAAGATTACTCAGAATGAGTAAATGATTGATCAAGATTGTTGAGGAGGGAAGGTATGGCTCTGGAGGAGGGCATATATGGCTGTCTAGAGGGGATTCGCTGATCTCGCAAAGGGAAGGTTTATGATGGAAGATTGAGAGAGAATGGTAGGGTATCCCCCCTCAAGGAAGCAGATGGGGAAGGAAAAGGTGCCCCGAGAAACTTCTCGAAATTATGAAGTGGTATATGTCATTGGAAAGAGCACAAAAATTTGAGAAGATTGGCACTTAAATGGACAAAAATGGGTTAACAATGTGAAAATGATGGGGCATATATGGCTTTCTGTCAGGGAAAATTCGCCTGTCTGTTGGGTCAGGTCCACCCGTGGAGAAGGTCAGGTCCGCCTAAGGAGAACGTCAGGTCCGCCCAAGGAGAAGGTTAGGTCAATTTTGGTCAAAATGGGCCTAAAAGGGGTGGTTCAAAGGTTAGGTCCACCCATGGAGAAGGTCAGGTCCACCCAAGGAGAAAAATTTGGTCAAATTTGGTCAAAATGGGCCTAAAAGGGGTGGGTCAAAGGTCAAGTCCGCCTGTGGATGAGGTCAGGTCCACCCAAGGAGAAAAATTTAATCAAATTAGGTCAAAACAGACTCCAAAATGACTGGTTTGAAGGTCAAGTCCGCCCTAGGATGAGGGAAAGTCTGTCCAAAGAGAAAAAGTTGGTCAAAATCCACCAAAACAGGCTCCAAAGCACCTATTTATAGGTCAGGTCCACCCCTGGATGAGGGAAAGTCCGCCCAAGGAGCAAAAGTTGGTCAAAATCCACCAAAATAGGCTCCAAAGCACTTGTTTACAGGTCAGGTCTGCCCCTGGATGAGGGCAAGTTTGCCCAAGGAGAAAAAGTTGGTAAAAATCCACCAAAACAGGCTCTAAAGCACTTGTTTACAGGTCAGGTCCGCCCCTGGATGAGGGAAAGTCTGCCCAAGGAGCAAAATTTTGTCAAAATATGCCAAAACATGATCCAAAGCACTTGTTTACAGGTCAAGTCTGCCCCTGGATGAGGGAAAGTCCGCCCAAGGAGAAAAAGTTTGGACACAGGACAGAAAATCTAGCTATGCAGAGGTCAGGTCCACCTTTTGTAAAAGGCTAATCCGGTTGTCTGTTGGTTTAAGTTGAATTTTGACAAAAAAGACTAAGGCAAAGGACTGAAAACACAATAATCATAAAAGAAAAGGATTCAGTTGAGTCAGACAATCATTGGTTTTGCACAAAAAAGATAATTCAAACAGCACAAGCCTAAGTCTAGTAGGACAGGTATAGTCGACAAATTCCTCTAATCTAAGATGAACATGGTTACTAGGGAGTCCTCAATATACACCCAGTATGTCAGGCCCAAACCGTGAACACCAACCCGTTACAAGCGTGAGTCAGGAATCTAAAAGACTTGGACCAACTCTTCACATCATCTAGATGCTTCGCCAATTACAATGTGGTTGGATTGAGGTACAGCTTTCGCTCTCCCCCCTTTATATACCCCGTCAGTATGTGTGGTTGGAATCACCCCTTGCGGTGATGAAATCCCCAAGCAGGTCTCACTAAGAAAAATAAAATGGGTAGACTCAAGGATGTGGTAAGCTACAATTTCTCGTCACCCAAGATCGCCAAATTGTACAAGGGGATTGGATATGTCAAATAGCTCACCCAAAAACACAGCATACAAAGTTGATTGACACCTCTTAATTAAACTATGTTCCTAATTAGGGGTTAAGAACCCTTAAAACAACCAAAAAATTGCTAAAAATTAAAATTTTACTTTTTGGAAAAAGTTGTCTGGGGCAAATCCGGCTATTTGTGAGGGAAAATCCAGCTACCTGTGAGGGAAAATCTGGCTGTTTGTTAGGTTAGGTCCACCTGCCTGTTAGGTCAGGCCCGCCTGTCTATTAGGTCAGGTCTGCCCCTCCATGAAAATTTTCCAAAAAAATAATGTCTGCAGTCTGGGGAGGGTAGGTCCGCCCCTGGAGAAGGTCAAGTCTACCTGTGGAGGGCGGGTCCGCCCCTCTATGAAAATTTTCCCAAAAAAAACAATTTCTGCAGTCTAGGGAGGGTAGGTCCGCCCCTGGAGAAGGTCAGGTCCGCCTGTGGAGGGCAGGTCCGCCTGTCTGTTAGATCAGGTCCACCCCTCTGTAACCTATACCTACAAAAAGTCAAAAAATAGAAAACGTGAAAGCAAGAGACCCGTTTGTGGGTCCCACTGAGCGTGTTAGAAATGTGATAGGACGAATCTATGTGATAGAAAATGAGTAGCAAACAAAAGAGTGCAAAATAACACTAAAAACAACCTACACCTCAAGATTAGCCTAGTTGGATTCAACACAAAATAAAGATAACAAATGGAACTTTTTACCTTGCGTCAAATTGATCCTTTGGTTGGCCCTTTGATCTTTGATGTGTATGCTCCTTAGATGGTAAGAGATGCAAGCTAGATGATGATATGATAATGGATGAAAGTGAATGCAAGTGTAAAAATGGCTAAGTGTGGATTCTAGAAATTTTTTGCAAGAGTTTGGCTAGAATGCATGATCTCCCCAAAATGAGAGAAAAGAGGGGGTATTTATACAGATTTTGGAAATCTCTAGGGAAATAGATGATCAAAATTGAGCCACCAAGATCAAGATGTAGGGCTAAAATGAGTTGAGAACTCAAAATCCCTCACATCTTGACATGTGGCATGTGAAGTGGCTCAAAAAGGGTGATGTGTACATGAGGTGGAAGGATAGTACATGACATGGAGATGGTACATAGTACCTTGGGATTGGACAAGATCTCCTCATAAAGGAGGTACTTGTCCCCATGTGGGTGAGAGGACAAATTAGGAATTAAAAATTCCTCAAATATTCTCATGGGGATGAGAGAAGGAATTTAAAATTCTTTTAAATGCATTGGGGGATTAAATGTGAATTAAAAATTCACATGGGGAATGGAGATGCCTTGTTCAAAAAGAGAAAGCTTTTAATGAAGTTGACTAAGGACACATTTCATAAATGATATGGGGATTAGAGATGGCCTAATTGGGTGATTAAAGTTGTACAAGTACATGATTAGATTAATTAATGACATATTAGAAGAGGGTTAGATTTCACATGTGACTTGATGTGACAAGTCAAAGATCACATGGGGAAGAGAAAAAAGGAATTTAATATTCCTTGGAAGGATAAAAAGAACAAAAAATTCTTTGAGAGGTTGATTAGGGCTAGTTAATGAAGGATTAGAGGAGGTTAGGTGGCTAAGAGAGATTAGAGGCCAACTGCAAAAGTTGGAGGATGTGACACATCCTAATCAAGGATTAGGCATGTGCACATCCCTAATGATGAGATTAGGAGATGGATTAGGATTAGATAAAAATGATGGAAGATGTGACATAAAGGAAATTAAATAAATGGCATATTTAATTAATTCATTTGATGAAAGGGGGAAAGTATTTAATTATTTAACTAGATACCTTAGGGATTTGAAGAACTTTAGAGGGATTAATTAATTAATAGTGATATTACTTAATTAATGTGGATAAAGGGATGTTTAGATGAAAGGGGATAAATTTGGATAAATTAAGTGTCCAAATTTAGGTGTCTACAGTAATAACTTTGGTAGGAGGTGATTGATCAACAACCTTTGCTTTGAGCGATTGCTCTGTTGGCGCGGTGCTCACATCCTCTTGGAGAGCCTTCTATAGTAATTTATTTTGTTCCAAGATGGCTAGAATATCCCACAAAGACACATTAGCGGATGATTTTTTCAATTGTTCCACCACATTGAATGGTGGTAGATTCGTAGGTTTCTACTCCTTAGCTTTCGTTATAAGAATTTCCCTTCGCGGCGGACATTGTGTCACCATTGCGGGGGTAGTAGGCATCTAGTCAGAAGTGCTCTTAGGTTGCAGGTTGACTAGTTGCAGGACAACTGGTTCACCCGTGAATCTCCTCTTCGAGTGGGTGTTGTAATCAGACTATACTTGTAGTTTCTTAGATGTGGATGCCTCATTGGAAAACACTGTTTCTTCTTCTTCCATCCATGAGAAGAGTGTGTGATCGGGAGAGATGTCTGCTTCTTGCTCTAGTTACATCCCCTAAATTTGTGCAGTGAGTACCGCATTCTTCATTTGCAAAGAGCTATACACATAGCTTCAGGGATCTAACATTATGCCTTGGCTGCGTTGCTCCACCACCTTTTGTTGTAGGTTGTTGCACGGACAGTTTTGGGGCATAGGTGAATCACCTCAAGGGAAGCACCAGGGGTTGGTGTCATCAATTAAATTGTTTTTCCCCATGGTTAACTCTCTACTCAAGCTTAGATTGGGACTCTGTAGCAAAGAAGACACCAGTACTAGTTGATTTGTTGTTTGTGCTTGTGGATTCGTGTAGCACCTCCTTGAAACTAGTTCTATTGGTAAGAAGGTTTCCCACCTTGATAATTCTAGTAGATCAGCCTCGGAGGCACTGCCTAGTTTTGCTTGATGACAAATATATCATTGACAATAGTCTGCAACATTTCCTTGAACTCACTCATCTCTTCCTTCCAAGAGTTGGATGTAGAAGCATCATTCTGTGGCACATTTGGGTATGTGTACCTAGATTGAGGAGGATTCGGTGCACTGGTAGAAGGAATCTCCTGAGCAGGAACTAATATTTCTAGAATTATAGGAATGATGGGCCAGGGTGGTAACTTCCCGGTGTCTATCAAATTGTTCTTCGCCTTGACAACGATGTTGTAGGCACCCAGTAATGTGGTTCCACCAAGAGGCTAGATCATCATTGAAATGTTGGGGTTGATATATTTTAAGTAGAACATGAATGTCGAATCAGGAGGCGAGTGGATATCAACTTAGATTCTCTACCAGCTTGTATGGAATCGAGCACTGAAATTAGCCATGGCTTCATGCGGGGCCTAGTTTATGACCGATAGCTAATAATATACCGAGGATCGATCTCCTTCATTTGAAAATCTCTTATAGAAAGGATCTTTGAGCTCATCCCAGGTACTGATAGTGTTTGCTTGTAGTGTATGGTACCAATCTAGCGCCTTGCCTTTGAAAGAGGTGGCGAGCAATCTTAGTGCTATATTTTAGTTTGTAACACCATGTACCAAACATACATCTGCAACATCTTGCAGATGTTCATATGTTCTTGAGCCATCTTAGGTGAATTTAAGTATATCTTTTAGGGCAGAGACTGGGATAGTGGCTCAAATGGTAGGTGCTACTAGTGCTACAAGAGGACTTTTGGCATCCCATGCCATAGTTTCTGTTAGCAACAGGCAACATGGCTAGCGGAAAGGGCGGATGAAGCAAAACATTCACTAATTGGGTCGCAAGTTGTACTGCCCCTAATGGTGGTACTAATAAACTAGGATTATTTGCTATTTGGGACCTAGTAGCAGGCCAATGGCTCATACACCCTCCTCAAAATCAAGTTCATTTAAGCGCAGTCCCACTGGGCGTGCCAGGAAAAAGAAAAACTGTTGATGCCAAAAATTGGCAAGGTAACAGCCTTTGTGGGAAACTTGATTTATGGGGGACCTATTGTGCTAAACTGAGTAACCTCCAGATTTTTAAAGAAGCCAACTTCTTCTGTAATTATTTTTTTGTAATGGGAAAAGGAATCAGATATAAAAATAAAGGATCTAACTAAGGTGATGCGCCAAAATTTAGATAAAAGGAATGATAAACCTATCTTTTAGATATGATCTAAGGGCTCATTCAGCAATTTAGTATGTCCTAGAATGACAGAAAATAAAGATTGAAGCATGAACAACGCATTCAATGACAAAATAATTTTCACACCCATTCACTAAAAAGAGGAGTCAAAAGACATGATCTAAACTAATAAAATTGCATTAAAATTATAGAAGTTTTTCAAATGAACCATTCAAACAATAATGGCACAATATAAAGTTTATCAATAGCATAACAAAGCAGAAAAGTCAAACAATGGCACAGTTTGTGAGTTCTTGCAATGATCTAAACAATAAAAAGGCATGGTGTCCCTCTAAAATCATGTAATTCTTGAACCCATGAAACTTGGAACTTGTAACACGTAATCTTTGAACCCCTCTTCAGAAACAAAGAGCAATATATATAGCCAGCATTCCCACCGCCTAGTGAGCAAGAACTGAAAATATTTGGAATCCTGAGCAATGATGCAATAGCAATGATTCCCTTAGCCGTCGCAATAGAAAAATATTCAATCCATAACATTTGGTCACTCCCCATCTAAGTGCATCCCCTGCGAATGATAGCAGTGGTCCCGGTAAAGTCCCGAGCAGACAAGTGTCGCCACCCATTATAGGCAGTTAGAAACTTGGTAGCATATTGCAGCCCATAGCTTGCTCCATCCTTTGTGTTGAAGAAGCATCCACAAGGAGACATATGGCAGCATGGCACAGCATGTGGTTCATTCTCCCCTCCCTTCGTTGAAATCTTGTGCTGGGATGACACGTAGCAGCAATGTTTACTATAGATGTCACTTGTGGGGCCCACCAAATCTTTATGCAAATGGGAGCTATGTGGCACGTAGGCGGGGCTTGATGAGGAAGTGAAGGGAAGTAGTTAAAAATATCCCACGGTGAAGACACGTGGGAGCATAGTGGGGGTCGGTAGAAGAGAAAAAGAGAGAATTCCTTTGGAAGAGCGTTGAGTGGACACATGGCGGAGGCTGACGGTCATTTATCAAAAGGGGCAAATGATGTTTATTGGAGGCATGGGCTAGTAGTTAGCAAAAAACAAAACCAGAAGGGAGCTTGATGAATTTTACATTCACAGACACAACTCAATGCTTTGATGACATGGTTTAACCAATGGAAGAGTGTATTGATTTTTGGGTGGAGATGTCTCTTGGTGCAATGAATCAACTATTTTGGTAGGTGTAGCAATTTGATCTCGCAAAATTTGATCTTGATTTTGATCTTGACTCCCTTGATATAGTTGATTTGTTTTTTGTTCAAGCAGATTTGGAATGTATACTTGTGGTGTTTGTATGGGATCATGGACAAATTGAATTTGGACAATGTTTTGATTTTGGATGATGTTTAGATTTGGCATGACAGGTTGAAATTAAACATTGTTGTGGTTGGGAATAACATTTCCTTGATTTAGGTAACTTTGATTTTGTATGGTGTTACCTTGACTTGGATCAATACATGGATTCGTTAACATTTTGTTTGGACTTTGAACAACATTTGTATGATTCACAAACATATCTATCCCAAAGTTTACCAAGTGTGGATTCAAAATTTTCATGTTTGGTAAAGTTGTACTTGGTATATTCACATTTGACATGTATGGATTTGGTGGGATAATGTTTTCTTGTTGAAGACTCATGAATTGATTGTTTGGTTGATAGATTTGTAGGTTTGGACTTTGATTTAAATCTACCATAGGGAAAGGTGTTCCAAAATTTAGATTGGGCATACTCACATTTGTTGTACCATTGAGGTTTGTAGGAGATAATGATCCCATGTATGGATTGTATAAATGTGAGTTTCGATAATCAATCGACATTGTAAGGCTTTGATAGTTTGGTTGATTTAGACCACTCATGATGTATGGATCAAGTTTATATTCCATATTTTTCTTGTGTTTTGACCTTCTTTACCTCTAAGGGATTTAGGACCAATGATGAGATGAAGGATGAAAGGGGTGAATGATATGGGTGTTGAACTTTTAGGAACCTTGGAGGGATACTAGACTTTAGGACTTTTGGATTTTTTATTTTGGATTTGATTTGGATTTGATTTGGATAATGGACTTATAAACCCCAATATGTTGGATGTTATATTGTAATAAACTTGTCCACAAGGTGATAATTTAACTAAGAGTATGAAGAAGGATGCATCTACACACACTTAGTCAAACAAGATGATTTTGATTTAAAGGATTTTCCAAAAGTCTAGTATGAAGGATTTTTCAAAGATTTCTAAGAGTTCTTTGTGAGATGGGATTTGATTGATGTTTGAGATGGATGAAATAATTGGTTGTTTTGATCCTAAATGAACCTAAGAGAGACTTGTTTACAAGACCAAGGTTTTGAAGAACATTTTTTTCCTTAAGATTACTTCAAACCAAAAGATCAATGTTTGCTCAAAAGACCATAAGACAAAAGATAAACAAGCACATGTGTGGGGTTCAATTGATTTTATCTTGATTAATGAATTGCTTTTACCACAAACACTATCTTGCTTTAGCTTTTCAAACTAAATGTCTAATGTCCCAATTTATTTTCATCCCACAAAGTCCACTATGTGGAAATCAAGAAAATCAAGGCAATAGTTCCCTAATGTTGACTTTAGTGAGAGAAAATTGAGATATAAATCCAAATACCTAGAAGCCCCTAAGGATGAAATCCCTAGGACAAGCAGTGACACTTAGATTTTTTCAAAGGTATTTTCTCCTACTAAAGGGTTTGAAATTTGATGTCCTTTTTGAATGTTTGTTTTCAAGATTTTGGATCCAAGCAATGTGTTTAAATGACTCAAAGATTTCACAATCCTAGGATGGAAAAGAAAATATTTGTTGAGTTCCCACTTGGACAAATCCAATTGCGCTTGTTCAGAGCGGATGACTAGAATCTTGACCACACTAGCTCCCCTCCATGACACACACTTCTCAGGTCATCCAAGCTTCAGTTCTCATGAATCTCCCATGACAAACTTTTCATCTCTACAAAGAACCACAAATATGTGGGACAACTTTGGAGGCCCGACCTCCTGACGCCAACAAATATTGGGATTTTGGATTCTAAACAAAGGTTCATAATAAGGGCATCGAGTTTAGGGTGCAATGATAAAATCCTTGTGAGAGATCTCCCAACCCTTAGAACAAGGGCTTTACGCATCATAAAGATACTGGGGGAGAGTTATCATGCACCACTTCCCATTGTTTACAATTTTCATTGCAACCACAAATTTATATAGCGGTTTGGAAAAGCTTGGCTTATGCTCATTACCGCTTGGGTTGTTCCCTTGGGGTGAGTACTTTTTCCCACCAAGGCAGGCCCTCTAAAGGTAAAAAAAAGTGAGTAAGTACATCTGTAGTTCGATCAATCTTTGTTTGTGTGAACAAAGAGAGAACACACACAATATACTTACTCACACTTGCAAGATTTTGTTCAATTTTAAAAGCCCATATTGAAGTGTGGAGGAAATCTTTTAGACAACCTAATATCACCAAAAGAATCTTGATTCTCAAGATCGTCGTGAAGTATGAGAGAAGTGCATATTCCTTTTAAATGATATTAACTTATAAAAAAGATTGAAAAACACGAAAAACACATGTTCATTTTAACTTCAAAAGCAATAATGGATTCATTTTATAGCACCAAGATGAAGTGTGAAGTTTTCTTGTTCAATTTTTAAATCCAAAACCAACTTTAGTAAGTTCCTAAGTTCTTTTTAACCCTTTTATTGTTCTTTTTAAAACCCAAAAGAGATTTATTTGAGTCCTAAAACTTGAAGATAACAAAGCCTTAAGAATGAGATTATAATTCCTCCCAAAGTGTTAAAAACACTTGTTACATTCATGTGATAATGCTCTTTCTTTCACTTACATACTCAATGATCTTTTAAAACCTGCAATCCAAGCTCCAAATGTTAGATGAAATCAAGAAACAAGAAGATATGAGGGTTAGATAAATGATTAAACATAAAAACCCTAAAATTTAGACCAAGTTTCATTGTGATTTGACATTAGGTGAAAATTTGAAAATTTTAATTCTATCAAAGTTGACAAACACCTACACCATTGGATAGCTTATGAAATTCTACCTCATTTCAAACCAAAAAATTCTTTGAAAAAGACCAAAATATGACCAAGATACGGCCATTTTAAGATTAAGTGAAAAAGCAAGAAAGCAAAGGCGTCACCATTTGAAACACAGAGGTAGCGACACTATTTAAGTGCAAACAGTGATGCTGGAATGATAGCGGCATTGTTTGAGGATTTGAGTGGTGCTCTGGTGAAACAAGAGTTTCTCTATGGAAAAAGAGAGACTACATATGCGTCGCTATTTCCTCCAGCGATGATGTTTGACTTGGAAAGACATAAAACAGAAAAAATGATGGAAATGGCCAAAAAAATGTTTTAATTTTGAGATTTATGCCCTCCTTCTAGCGCCAAAATGTGAATGCTTGATCTAGACCTATTCAAACATGGACAAACAACACAATGTTAGTCAATAAACACATCTAAAACAATAATTCCCCATGAGATTCATTCAAATGCAAAGAACAAGAAACAAAGAAAATAATATCAAATGAAAGCTTATTGAAATCCTATTCAAAACATTCCTTGCAAGCTTGGTGATGATCAATGATGTTTCTTGATAAAATTTTCCATAACCTAGCTATGAAATTGATGAAAACTATGAAACTTGGATGAGAATGGATGAAATTCCTCAAAACATGAAGATAATGATTTTGCATAAAGTTGTGGATCCAAAATTAGTAAAAGAGATCTCCATTTATAGGAAAGAAGGATGGAGGAATGAGCAAAAATGATGAATGTGGGACTAAACATAAGCCAATGGCATTGTGCCACTTGTCAACATGCTAGTGGAGAGAGGTGGAGCACATTTTGATGAATGTGCAAATAAATGCTATTAGGTGGAAATTTGAAATTTGAAAGTTGGCTTGTGGAGGAAGATGTGAAAGAGGAGTTAATGCCACTTGGCTCAAGAGAAAGGACTTGTAAGAGGACTCATAAATGCCAAGTTGGAGGATAAGACCTTTGGGAGGGAGAATTCAAATTTGAAGAATATTCCAACTTGATGCCCTTTTGAATGAAAATAGATGAAGTTATAAATCAATTAAATTGATTTACTTGTACAAGTTGCAAAATCTAGAGGATTTGATGGATTGGAGTTAGTGTTAATCGGGATTTGATTAACTTAGATGGAGATTAACTTGATTTGACACTTTGACTTAGATTTTGGATTTATTTAAATCAAAATGAGAGGAATATGAATATTAGATTTAATTAAATAAAGTTTGATTTATTTAATTAAAAGGGGATGATATTAGACTTAAATTAAATAAAGATTAGTTTATTTAATTTAAAGGAGATGAAATATGATTTAATCAAATAAAGTGATTTATTTAATCAAAAGAGGAACATTATGATTAATTAAAAAAAATTATTTATTTAATTAAGAGAAGATTATTTAATCAAACAAAAAATGATTTATTTAATTAAAAGATGAAATATGATGAATTTAATCAAATAAGGGTTATTCGATTAAATGGTTAGTAGAGAGATGATTCTAGATGAACTGGTGTTAGTAAATCAGGATCAAGTGCATGGGATCAATCAGTATATTTTACATGTCTACACAAAGACACATAAAAAGGTGGAGGTTTGACTTCTTTACCTGACTTCCCACTACTATTTTGAGGTGTATTAGTAAAAATAGCCTTATCTTGATTGACTGGAACTTCACTTGACACATTCAAGTCTGATAATGTAGATTGCAATAAATCTCTTTGTCTTGCGATAGACAAAGAATCCCACATAGACATGGTAACATTTGTCTTCTTCATATGCTCAAGAATGTTAAAAGGTGAAAAAATTACCTTTTGATGGGTCTTTATAACAATAGGGTTTGCTTGAAAGTTGGCTAGTTGAGGTTGATTCCCAAGCTGCTCCTTAGTAGTGCCTTGTATATTTCTTTGCAGTATATGTGGTGCTTGAGAGGTAGATGGACCAACAACCTCTTTTTTTGCTCTAGGACCTTGGTTAGGCTCTTTAGTTGGTGACTATCCAATCTCAAAAGCTCTCTTCTTAGCTCTTGTATTAGTTGCTATTAGAGAATCATCACAAAACTCCTCTCCTTGCCAATTTAGGAGAGTGGTATCACTTGGAGGTAGCTCCTGCTGCTGTGGAGATCCATCACTAGGTACATTGGGCTGCAAACTTGACACAATTTGTACCATTAAGGCTTAGTTAATCACCCCATTTGAACAAGTGGACTGGTTATGGGATTGATTACAAGGGAAACACCATTCATAGTCTTGTGTAAGTTTGTTTTGAATAGGAACCAAGTATTTAGATGAACTGAGTGGAGTTAGGTTGTATGCTTGAAATTGGGTTAAGGTTTTTCCTCACACCTTGGTTATTTTCTTGATAAGGCAACCTATTTGCCTGATAAGGCTAGTTCTGTGCTTGGTTTTGAGGTTGGTATGGCTTAAAATTTTGAAATTGCTGCTTATTTATGTTCACCAACTCATTTCCAAATGACAGAAGTAACTCCTTTATCTCTTACAGCTCAAGAGATTGGGTTGGGACAACTTTTTCTAGACTAGTAGTAGTTGGTAATGCAGGGGTAGTGGGTATAGGGGCTAAAGGTGGTATTTGTAAAGGAATGGAAGGCTAAATTTTTGGGAATATGGGCATAGGTAGTCTAGGTGCTATCTTACCCACTTGAATAAGATTATTTTCAGCCCTTACTGCAATATCAAATGCAGCTGGTAGAGAAGTACCTCCCATGGATTGTATCATAATAGAAATATCACTATTAAGATCCTTAAAATAATAAAGAAAAGCATGCTTTGGAGAAGGTCTTACCATGACAGGAATTTTGTTCCATGTCTTCTAAAAATGGAAGTTGAAGTCTATCTTTTTCTCTTGAGGAATTCTCTTGATTGTAGTCATTTGTTCAACTAGTGACAAGTGATCAAACTTGTCTTCAAACTATTTATTTAGTGCATCTCCCAATTGATCCCAAGTTGTAATAGAACCAACTACCAAACCTCTAAACCACTGAAGAGCTTTCCCTTTTAGTGAAGTAGCTAGCAACCTAACTACAACATTTTCCTCAATGATGTGATAGACTCCACATAGTGAGTTCGCGTCCCTGATATGCTCAGTGGGAGTAGTTTGATCTTCTCCTATAAAAGAAGGAAAAATTTTCAATGCAACCATAAGGATTTCATCATGCTATTGTAAGTTAAGTGGGCTACCTCCATCAAAGGGCACAAAATGTTGATTTCTTGCCATTGGATTGGTCTAAAGTGGATTAACAGGCACAAAAATTAAAGGTATTGATACACTTGTTACTACTAGTTTGAAACTGGGAGGTGTTGATTGAACTCTTTTTGATGAAACAAGAGCTCTTTTTGTTGTTCTTTCACTTCTCCTAGGTGGTGACAGCTGCATATATTCAAAAGGAATGGCACTTCCTCTTGTCTATATCCTTCTCATAAGTTGTTCTACATTGGTTTCAACTAAACTATAGCTTCAAAGTTGCCAAGTATATATTTAAAATACCTCAAAAGGTAGAAAAAAACTAGTGTACACACCAAATAGTTGGGAATTGATGAATAAAAGAATTGAAAATTAGTTCATGGTCCCAGCTGGCGTGAAAAAAAAAAGAGAAGCTCAAACAACAATATGGTGACCAAATTATATAGCTTAGGACAAATAAATTACCCAAGGGGGATATGGTCACTTTGGAATCCATTTTCAGTTCTGATGATTAGCTTAAGAAGGGATAAATCAACATGCAAATTAAACAAGAACACTATGAAGAGCTTGAAATCTTCAAAGGTAAGCTCCTTAAAATTGGTAAACTCTGTTCTCAAGAAGATAGAGAGGCTTTTATTGCACTTTGTCAAGAATTTCATGATATCTTTGCATGGGAATATTCTGATTTAAAATGTTTTGATCCAAAAATTGCCTAACATACCATAGAACTTGATCCAAATGCAAAACCAGTTAGGTAGAAATAGAGGCCTTTGAATCCCAAGCTTGAACCTCTCATGATAAAATAGTTGACTAAGTTTAATGAGGGTAAAATAATTTTCCCAATCAAACATGCCTCATGGGTTTCTAACCTTCTTCTGGTTAGGAAGAAAAATGGAGAGATAAGGCTTTTTGTGGATTTTAGAGATTTGAATAGAGCCTCACTAAAACACCATTACCCACTGCCCTATATGGAGTAGATCCTTCAAGTTGTTGCAAGTTCTGAGATATTTTCTTTGCTTGATGGTTATTCTGGTTATAACCAAGTGTTAGTGAAGGAAGAGGATCAATATAAAACAATATTTACCAGGAAATGGGGAACAATGGCTTACAAGAGAATTCATTTTGGTTTTTCCAATGTTGGTGCCACCTTTAAAAGGGAAATGGACATGGCATTTCAAGGTTTGATTTACAAGCTAGTGCTCATTTACCTTGATGATATAACATTTTTTTCTAAAGGTGCTAATGAGTATCTTTCCCATTTAAGACAAGTTTTTTGAAAGTTTTAGGGAATATGGCATATCCCTTAACACCAAAAAAAGTATTTTTTCTGTCCATGAAGAAAAGTTCCCTAGACATGTATCAAAATAGGGAATTACCATTCACCCAGAAAGGGTAAGTGTCATTCTTGCTTTACCTTTACCCAACCATAAGAAGAGGTTGCAAAGCTTCCTTGGTAGAATTAACTTTGTGAGAAGATTTATACAAAATGTAGCAAATTTATTGAAGCCTTTAACTGCTATGTTAAAAAAGAATGCAAGTTTTAGTTGGACAAGAGAGGGAAAATGAAGTTTTGAAGAAATCAAGGAGGCATTATCAGCAACTCCCATATTGGTAAATCCTAACTTTGCAAAGGAATTTATTCTTTATGATTTTGGTAGCATAGATACTATTTCTGCTATGTTGGTACAACAAAATGATGACAATTTGGAACAACCCATAGCTTATTTCAGTCAAGGCCTAGAAGACTATGAGCAGGGGTATACTTTTGTTGAAAATTTTGTACTTGTTATTATTAGAAGTTTGAAGAAGTTTAGGAATTTAATTTCTAATAACAAAGTTCATCTAATGGTTTCTCATCCTAGTGTCAATGAATTTCTTTTGAGTAGAGATTTGAATGAGAAGAGAGAAGGTTGGATCACAAAAGTCATGAAGTATGGCATTGATATCAAAATCACTAAGTTGGTTAGAGATAAAGGGTTGTGTGAACAACTAGTTGCTGGGTTAGAGGGTGAACAAGAAACTCAAAAGGATGTTGCTTTTTGTCACCAATGAGGAGTCTCAAATTTTTGCACCAGTATTGGGTGTAGGTTGGATGAAAGAGATGGTCCATTTTCTGCAGACTGGTGAGTGTCCACATGGTTTGGACAAAGCAAAGAGAAGGTACTTCAAGTTACAGTTAATTCCTTATGTGCTTGTCAATGGTATACTATTTAGGAAAGATCATAATGGAGTGTTACTAAGGTGCATTGATACTATGATCCTAAATGTTTATCCTATTCTAAAGATGCAAAACAACAATTATGCAATGAGAGAAAAAAACAAAGGGACACCTCAAGATTAGCCTAAGAAATTGTTAACACAAAGAGAAATAGATGAAATTGTGCAAGTGCTTATACCTTCTCCATGTTGATGAATCCTTTGGTTGGCCCTTGTGAATGTAAACTTGTATGCTCCTTGGATGGCTATGGATATGACTAATGCAAGATTGACAATATGATGGGATGCAAATGGCTTGGCTAAAATGAGTGAAAATACATGTGAATTGAGTGCTCAAAATGACAGCATAAGGATGTTAAAATGACTAAGTGTTGAAAATGCCTTAGAAGAGGGGGTATTTATAGAGAAATTTGAATTCTCTAGAGAATTCAATGGTTGAGATTGAGTGACCAAGGTAAAGATGTAGGGCTATGGTGAGTTGAGGACTCACAAGCCCTCACATCTTGACATGTGGAATGCGAGATGGTCTAGGATAAGATGATGTGGAAGTGAGGTGGAAGGGAGGTACATGATGTGGAGGAAGGACAAGTACCTTGGGGGGTGAGAATATTTCCTCAAAAATGAACTTCTTGTCCCCAAGTGAGAATGAAAGTGACATTTGAGGAATTTTGGAATTCCTCAAAAAATTCCATGGGAAATGAGAAAATGGTTGGAGAAATAAATTTGAATTAAAAATTCACATACTTGGGAGAATCTAGTAGATAAGAGAGGGTTTCCAAAAAGGTGGGAATTTGTCACATGTGGATGAGGTGACAAGTCAAATGTTCTAGAAGTTGCATGGGGATAAGGTAAGCCTTGGAAGGATAAAATGTGAATTAAAAATTCACATGGGGAAGAGAGGGACCTCGGATAAATAAATGTGAATTAAAAATTCACATGGGGAAGAGAGGGACCTCAAATAAATAAATGTGAATTAAAAATTCACATCAGAAAGAGGGTCAATGCTAAGAAAGGTAAATGGAAAGGTTGACTAAAAAGGGATGCTAAATGTGGCTAATGACTTTGATTAAGGTTGTGCAAATACATGATTAGGATAAGTTAATGAAAGATTAGAAGCAAGTGGCAAATGTAGGAGGATGTGACATTAATCCTTGGTTAAGAGGATGCACATCCTAATCATGAATTAATTAAATTAATCCAAATTAGAAAGGGATTATGGAGGATGTGACAAGGAGAGAGAAAAATGAAGAATTTAAAAATGATTTTATTCAAAAAGGTTAAATGACTAAATTAAATAAATTGATGTATTTATTTAATTTAGAGAGGGAAAAGATGTAAGGTAAAGCATTTATTTGTTAAATTAAATACTTTAAGGACCTTAGGCAAAAAATGTAATATTAATTAAATAAATTAATATTGATAGAATGGATGAATAAAGAGGTGAATTTGATCGTATGGGAGCGATCAAATTTAGATGTCTACAAATACTAATCAGATTAATAAATAATTCATGAGTTCCATGATGGAACAACTGGTGGAAATTTTTCTCCAAGGACCACAACTTGGAAGATCATGAGGGTTGTATTATTGGCCAAGCCTCTTCAAAGATTCCCATGCTTGGGAAAGGAAATGTGTTAAGTGTGCAATGTTTGCAGGTAAGGAAAGGTTTCAATCTCTTCCTTTGCAGCCTATACAAGTTTAACAACCTTTTATGAGGCAGGGCATTGATTTTATAGGATCTATTAATCCACCTTCTAGTGCAGGTCATAAGTGGGTTCTCACAAAGACAAATTATTTTACCAGATGGACTAAGGATGTGGTACTAAAAGACACTAATGAAAGTGTTCTAAATTTCTATGATGATTTAATAACAAGATATGGTGTGCCTGAGTATATTATTTCTAATAATTCCTTTGCTCTTGTTGGAATAAGGTTGAGTGAATGGATTGTCAGGAATGGTATTCACTTGAATACTTCATCAAACTATTTTCCTCAAGGTAATGGTTTGGCAGAGTCAACAAATAATAACCTGTTAAAGATAATTAAGAGAATAATGGATGATAACCAAAGAACTTGGCATACCAATTTGAAATCTTCCTTGTGGGCAGATAGAATAACACCAAAGAGGTTCATTGGAAACTCCCCTTATATGTTGGTATATGGAAAGGAGGCAAGGCTTCCTTTGTCTATTGAGTTTTCAGCTCTTGATATTGTAAACCAACTTGAAGTGTTTGAAGAAGAGGATCCAATGGCAATTAGATATGCACAACTCATGGAGCTAGAGGAAATAAGAGATAAAGCCATGAAAACAATGGAGTTTCACCAACTCCAAGTGAAGAGAGTTTTCAAAAAGAAAGCAACACCAAGGGTGTTTAAGGAAGGAGATGTTGTGCTTAAATGGGATGAGCTAAAGATCAGCCTTGGAAAGCACACTAAGTTTGACAAAATGTGGAGTGGCTCATTCATTGTCGTAGAGTGAAAACAACACAATGCTTTCCAACTGTCAAAAATAGATGGTGAGTTATTGGGTATCCCATTCAATGGGATAGACCTAAAACACTGTTTTGAGGTATGAATACCTTTGTACATGTTATTTTAGGAGTTTTGATTCAACAAGTGTTGTTCCACATAGTTTAGATGCAGTTTCATTTCCTCTAAGTGATGTTTTGCATAGTTAGTTTTTCTAAGTATTTTTATTCATGGAATAAGATTTGAAGGTGTTATGCATTGTTTTGGATGAGTTACAATAGTAAACAAGATTATTTTTCAAGTCTTGTCAAGTTCTTACTTGACTCATGTGCCCAATGCATAGGTTCCGGCAACTGGTCAGGATGTTTAGCATGCAAACATATCACAGATGTCACAAAAAATGTTACCTAATTTTTCTTTTAGCTCAATCAAGTAGAGCTGAAATATTTTTTGCAAAATAAAGATAAAGTTACACATTCAATTATACTAAGTTCCATTCATATTCACAAAAGTAGTTCTCAAAATAATTGCAGTTTATTATGCAAATGTATACAAGAGAAATATTTGCAAACATTTTGCATAAATGTTAGCTTTATTGATAATTACAAATGTATGGTGTCCCACACAAGCTGTGGGAATAACTATTTCAATACAATAGAAGGCATAAACTATACATTTGAAGATATAAAAAGAAAAGATCATTTGGAAAGAGTAAGGATTCGTCGTTACCTAAATGACGAACCCCAAGTTGAACTGTTGCATCCTTGTCTAGTCCCCCTTGCTTGGTTGCTCCAGAAGTTGCTTTGTTGTTGCTTGAAATGCCTAGAAGAGATGAAGAAATTTGTGTTAGAGCTCAAGACCCATATTCTCTACATATGCTACATCAACAAACATATAGTTTATTCTCATAAGGCATTGAAATATTTTGCAATATCACAAGCATCAAGAAAAGCAGAGGATTATCATCAACATCAATCATATATTGTGTTTTATTGTTTTATCTAACATGTTTGTTCATTGTGCAAGTATAGGTGAAATTTTATTATTGGATCATTTTCATTTTGCATCATAGCATGTGGAGTAAAATGGGCTCCCACAAGGGTTGAGCCTAGTATGCTACCCTCTTGTGTTTTAAGTGGGGTAGGAATGTAAATTCATCTCATTTGTCATCAATTGAACAAGTACATATCACTCATGACAATGAGCTGGTAAGTGACTGTCATAAATGAAAAATACCTATTCAATTGAGTAAGGAGGCAGTGATCCTATGCATAAATAGTCACAAAGACTATTTAAAAGATAGTTTTATTGATAAACTGATGATAGTGCTCTTCAAGGAATAGCAGAGAAGTCTCAAATCTATCATACAGTGCATTCCATCACATGACAGTGGCAACCATTACTTGCATCAGAAGGATAGGAAATAGTGAAGGAACAATCATCTTTAACTTTCAGGGGAAGTTATGTGGGTGGATCATGTCATAGCAATTCCAAGTCAAAATGGCATTAATGGTTATAAAGGAAATAGGGCTTGAGATGAACCATTGTTATGATCATATTGAGCATAGTCATTTATGACTTGCAACTCAAACATCTTTATCCCAAAATACAAAAGGCTTATTGAAGGATATGTGTTGACTATCAAGATGGAGTAAATAGAGTTAATGAACAGTCTAGTGAAATGATAGTTATAGGTTTTGAAGTCACTATTGAGTATTGCAAAATAAAAGGTGTTTCCATCCATGTTTTACACATCAACATGCTGATGTAGGTTCAAATATAAGAGAAAACCCTTGATATAGTGAATAAAAAGCCAGAAAGATGTGTCAAGAGACAGAGCCATGGCCTTTTGATAAGAATTTTTCCAAAATGCATGAGTACCTATAGGTGATAGTAAGGAAAAAATTTGCACAAAATAATAACCCTCATTTGTGTACATAAAACGAAAACCCTTGAGTTTTCCATAGGTATTCAAGGCAGAATCACATATTTTAAAGCTACAACTTGAATTTTGCATATAAAACTTAGGGCTGAGCCATGAAAAAAATGGAAAGAAAAGGGAGAGTTTGTTTTCTTTTCAAGACAGTGAGATGGAGAAGCTCAGCCACAAAGTGAGAATAGAGCCTCAATACCCACAAAGAATTTAAGTCATGGCCATAGAGTACAGAGAACTTTATTTGCAATGCCAAGTGAATAATAGAAAAGAGGAAAGAAATTTCTCTACCTTTTTCTACAGAGGTCGAGCAAGCATGAAAAAATGCACAAAAAGACAAAATATATTCATCATTTTGGCATAGTAGAGCTCAAGAACAAGTGTTTTCCCACAAATATTGAAAAGAAATGCAAATTTACATAGACTTGGAGCTTACCTAGGCTCGGCCTTGACATTTTTTACATAGAATCTATTTAAAAGCTTTAGATACGACCTCCACAAAGCCTCAACACTAGGTGAAACCCATGGCGGTGCTTCCAAAGACTAGAACGAAGTTTCCAAAATATGCAAAATGAAATGAAATGTAATATGTGGCCACGGGTTCTCTTTAGGTTTTCTTTTTACCCTAATTTTGGCTGACAAAATAAATGGCATGTTTTCCTTTGTTTTAAAATATTTCCTTTATGTTAATTCCTTTGCATTATATGTTTTTGCAAGTGACTAAGGGTTTCCCCTCAATAACTTTGTATTCTACATTGCCTTTCCAAACATGGCTGAGTCATGCCTTATTTTGCATAAATGTGAAACCAATTTAAAAAATGTAAAGCAACATTTATTAAATTGATGTAGTTATAACTTTATTTAATGATTGTATATGATGCAAGATAGGGATACATTTCTTTCAAGATATGGTCAAAGGAATATATTCAGAGATTTATGGTTTATGCCAAGAATATGGAGGAGGTTGAAAGACAAGTTTCAAGAATATAGGGGTTGTTTTGACTTGGTTTTGGAAGGAATTGAGAGCATCTTGAAGCATTTTTGGAGCCTTTATGATAGGTGAGGTCAAGTTTTGACCTTTTCTTCACATTTGAGCCTTTTTGGAGTGGGTTTAGGGGCTAGAATTTAGGCTTTTTTGTTGTACACGACCAAGGAAGTTTCTAGTTCCTATCTTTGTGCAACCATTTGGAAAAGCATAAGTAACTTCAAACTTCATTTTTGAAGTTAGTTCTTATCATCATCTTTTTGCTACATTGTGACTTTGGAGGCCCTTTTCAGCAGAAGATAGTATTTGTAACTCATTTTTGACAGACATGTATACAAGTTTACACCTTGGAGATCAATGAAGATAAGCAATTTTTCAGTCTTAATTTTATGTTCTACTATGTGAATTTGATGCAATTACATGTGAAGTTGTCTCATTCCTTGTTGTGTATCATTAGTAGCACCTTTGTGCAGAAAGTATATGTATTTTTCAGGTTATAAGTTGTGTTGAGATGCAAGTGATTCAAGTTGTGAAAATTATTTTTTCCTTCTAGGATTGAATGCATTATATCCTCCTTATGAAATATTGATGCAAAAGTATATAATTATTGAGTTGTGCATGTCAAGGTTTGTTGTTGATTGAAACTATATGTACAAGAAACTTTACAAGTTTTAGATGACATTTTGGTGCATCACCATAGGAATTAGTTTTTAGTTTGTGTTTCCTCCTTACTCTTTCCTCTACAAAACATAGAGTAGTTAATTAGGTGAGTACCATAAGAGCTCGCTTACTCTGGAAGTTCTTTTCTGCTTTAGGTAACCCACAACCTAGAAAAGTTCCAATGTTTCACCAATAGGCCAAGTTTACTTAGCAAGGGTGCACTATTAGGAGACAACAACACCACCACTTGTACTTTTCTAGTCATCAACACAACTAGCCCAATCTACATCTATATAAGAATTTCATGTGAAATAAATATCCTTAGGATACCAAAAATCATAATCCGATGTGCCTCTTAAATATCTAAATATTCTCTTTACTACTAAAACTTGTGTTTCTTTAGGATCTTCTTGAAATCTAGCAACAAGACAAAGTACACACATGATATCTGATCTAGTAGCAATTAAGTATAGTAGTCCACCAATCATAGATCTATAATTGCTTTGATCAGCCTTAGGTGAATCATAATATTTTCTTAATTTGCATCCAATCACCATAGGAGTCCATACCAGTTTGGAGTCATCCATTCCAAAAAAAAATCAGCATTTCTTTGACATACTTGGACTGTGAAATGAAAATCCCTTTATCAGTTTGATTGATTTATAACCTAAGAAGGAAATTCATCTCCCCAAACATTGACATCTCAAATTATTTCTACATATCTTCAAAAAAATTCTTGCACATAAATTCATTTCCACCAAAGATAATGTCATCCACATATACAACTACTATCAAGATCTTGTCTTCCTCAATTTTAAAGTAAAGATTACTATTTGCAAAGCCCTTGTTGAAACCTTGTTGTATCAAGTACCTATCCAATCTTGCATACCAAGCTTTGGGAGCTTGATTCAAACCATATAGTGCATTTTTCAACTTACATACCATGTCTGGTTGATCTAGTAATTGAAAACCTTTTGGTTGTTCCATATAACCTCTTCTTCCAATTCTCCATTTAGAAAGTAGATTTCACATCCATTTGATAGACCTTAAAATATTTATGTGCTACAAATGCCAAAAACATTCTAATAGCTTCCATCCTAGCCACAAGAGAAAAATTATCCTCAAAATATATGCCTTCTACTTGTGAGTAACCCTTACACACAAGTCTTACTTTTTTTTTAACAATTTCTCCATTCTCATTCAGATTTTTCCTAAAAACCCACTTAGTTCCAATTATGTTCTTGTTTGCCAGTCTAGGGACCAATTCCCAAGTCTAATTTTTCTCTATCTGCATAAGTTATTCTTCCATTTCCTTCACCCAATGTTCATCCTTGCATGCTTCACTGACTAATTTAGATTCAACTTTAGAAAGTAAGCAAAAATTTGCCTCAACTTTAGCAGCTTTGCTTCTTGTCAATACACCTTTCCTCTTATCTCCAATAATATGATCTTCAGAATGATTCTTTTGCACATACTTAGGGGTTTTGGGGGTCTTCTCCAAAGCTTCTTCATCTTCATTTTGCACCTATTATTCATCAATTATTCCTTCTACTCTTTTGTAATCAAGTTCATCTGACACATACCCATCTACTGCAATAGAATTCTGCAAGTTTTCATCAACTTTAACATTTCCACTTTCAACTCTCTTTCTTAACCTTTTTTTGTAACATTTGTAAGCTTTTCTTTTAATAGAATATCTAAGGAAGATACCTTCATCAAACCTTGCATCAAACTTTCCTAAGTTTTCTTCATCTCTTTTGATATAACATTTTCTTCCAAACACTCTAAAGTACTTCATAGTAGGAATCTTTCCATACCATAGCTCATAAGGAGTATTTGTGTTGTTAGCTCTATCTTGAACTTTGTTAATTATGTAAACAACAGTATGAATAGCTTATCTCTAGTATACATCCGATATATTTTCCTCCATCATAGTCCTTGCAAATTCTTGAATAGTTCTATTTTTACTTTCAACAACTCCATTCTATTGAGGAGTTTTAGGGGCGGAGAAATGCCTCTTTATTCCATGAACTTCATAAAACAAGTTAAACTCATTGGAGGTGAATTCACCACCTTTGTTAGATCTCAAACACCTTATTTTCAACCAAAGCTTTAAATGCCTTGAATTTATCTAATGCATTAGATTTCTCTCTAAGAAAAGTAACCCATGTCGATCTAGAGTAATCAAAAAGAATAAAGTACCTATCACCTTGTAGACTTCTCACCCTTGTAGGACCAAAAATATCTGTATGCACTAATTCCAACAGTCTGATAGCAAATTGTTCCTTTCCCTTAAAGCTACTCTTTGTTTATTTTCCAAATTGACAACTCTCGCAAACAACATTGATAGGCTTTATGATCTTAGGTAAATCTCTCATAGCATGAACCAAGCTAATTCTTGTCAAATTATCAAAATTCATGTGACACACCCTCTAGTACCATAACCATCTATCATTAATCTATGACATAAAGAAATGACCATCAAATACCCTTAAGTTGATACATGTTTCCTTTTGTTCTCTTACCTGCAACAATCATAGTTTTGAACCCTTTTCAGATCTCACATGCTTCATCCTTAAACAAAAGATTATATCCTTTGCTAAAAAATTTTTGAACACTCATGAGATTATGTATTAATCCCTTAACATAGTAAACATTTTTAGTATTATGCTTTCCATCAAAACTTGTTGAACCTATTCCACAAATCTTAGCTCCTGAATCATCTCCAAATTTAACTAGTCCCCCATCATATTTTTCAAGTTTAACAAGCTTACTTTTGTCTCTGATCATATGATTAGAGAAACCACTATCAACAACCTAGTAATTATTATCATCTTTAACATGAAAAGTAGATACCAAAGTACCTTCAACCTTATCCTTCTTCTCTAGAATACTTTCCTTCACACAACTTTCAGGGTTAGCAGAACTAGATTCTTCTTTTATAGCCAAAAATAGACATTCATTATCATTAAAATCTCCATAATCAAATTCATCATCAGAAATACCAACATATTCCCTCACATAGTAAGATTTCTTAATCATCTTCCCTTTATTTCCTTTGTTCTTAATGTTTATAGCTCTCTTTGGACATCTAGAAGCATAATGACCTATCTCTCCATAGCTAAAACATTTGAAAGGTAATTTACCTTGATACTTATTGATGCCCTTTTTCATATTCCTGATGAAGTTAGATTCCAGATCATCAAGATCTTCTTCACCTGATTCTTCAACCTTCTCTGATTTATCAGCCTTAAAAGTAGTCTCTACTTTTGTTCCTTTCTTCATTTTTCTCATTTCAAATGTAGCTAGAGTACTAATCAACTAATCTTTGGAATATTTATCAAAATTAGTTGTTTCCTCAATAGAAAATACCTTCTCACTATAACAATCTGGAAGAGATCTGATAATATTCTTCACCACTTGAGATTCTTTAACCATTGCACCAAGACCTCTCATATCACATACCAGTTCATCAATTCTCTAAATGTAGCCTTTAATTGTTTCAACCTTAGACATATGCATCATTTCAAATTGTTCCTTCAAGTTCTACAACTTTGATTTCTTGACCTTCAGATCTCCTTCATAAATTATTTCTAACTTATCCCAAACTTATTTAGTCATCTTCAAACCCGTAACTTTAACTAATTTAGTTTTTGAAAGACTTCGTAATAATGTACCTTGCCTTAGCATTGATCTCATGCACCTTGATTTCTCCATTTGTATTCAAACCATTCGAAGGTGGAGTGAATGGAGTCTGATAAGCATTCTCAATATCATATCCTTGAGCAAACAAATATCCTTCCATTTGTGTTTTCCAAAATGCATAATTTGTGCCATCAAATCTAGGGTATTCCAAAGGAATCTTGTTTACCATCCTGGACCTACCTCAAGTGGTTAAGCTCTTCTTCAAGGAGCCTTGCTATGATACCAATTGTTGAAATAAACAATACAACTGAGAGGGGGGTGAATCAATTGTAGAAAATTAAACCTTCAAAACCCCCAACAGTAATTAAATCCACAAGCATTCATTAAGTCCTTATTCTATTAGATTGATTAAACATGAAATGCAAATAACATAAACTAAAAAAAACACCATACACATGAAAACACCAAATTTACATAGAAAACCCAATGATGGAAAAAACATGGTGAGGATTAGCTCACAATATAAGTAATATCAAAACTAGTACAAAGTGGCTCACTGCCAAAATAGGATGCACTATCCAAAAAGGCTCACTCTCAGGGCTCACTACCACATAAAGAATAAAAGAAGATAGAAGAATAATGTTACACAAATAAACACTTCTCAATGCAACAAAGAGTCCACGACAATTGCTCACACAATTTTGTAGTCTCACATGAAAGATATTGGATGCCTTTAGCTCAGTGCCTTTGGAACCCTAACATGAAATTCACACTACTCTGCTTAATTTCGCATCTCATTACACTTCACTCGCAACAATGTCACATCTATCTTGCTTCTTACTCTTTCTTCATCCCTCTTTCATCAACGCCATACATATTTATATCAATATCTATCACGAGCTTTCTCCAATGTCAGCCACTAGTCGTTATACATTCAAATTTGAAATAGGTCAACACCCAAACAATCCTGCGGTGGATAGGAATGAAAGGTGACCTACATAAGTCCTTAATTAGGACCCAAATAGATCCCAACACATTTCAACACACTTCCAAAATCCTTGCGTGTTAAACAAAATTTTGGATAGCACCCATGCAAAACACCATAAACATTAAGTACACACTTCCTTAGATCAAGTCAAAAGTTCCAGACAACATAATTTACTTGAACTCAATCTAGAAAAATTCATGAACTACTTAAGATTCATCAAACATTTCAACCAAGCTTTGCATCAACAACTACTTTAACTCAGGATAACTGATAACCCTTATTCGCACACTAACACATGAAACTTACATTGCACTGCACCAAACCAAGTAAAAATTTGAAACCAGAAAGATAAATGCATTATTAGAAACTTCCTAAATATACACAACATGAATCCAAATAGTAGAGAAACATAGAGAAAATACATTTCTCCCAGACCATAGAAAACATTACTAAACAACTAGCTCACACATTGGTGAAATTATCTTGCACTGTACAACAATCCAAAAACTAAAATTCTAAATATAGCAACCTATGTCACCCTTGAATAACCTGTAAGATCTACACAATAATAACATCAACATAGAAGGAACTTGGAGCACAATATCAAAGCACACTATGATCATTTGCACAACATAGTTTACTCTGTTTATTAAATTTTCTCAAAATCACTTGGAAACCAAGTACCAAAACCATCATCTCAACTCATTCCAACAAATCTTCAGACTCTACAACAAAATAATAGCTCCATGTAATCACAACACTTCCTTAAGGTCTCAACTACACATGCACAAATTGTTTTCCTCTTTTCATAATTTTATCAATATCCTCAACACCTTCATCCCATAGTTGATATCAATGACAGCACCAGTCAATGGACTTCCTATTGAAATCAATGACAACACCATCATTCTTGCAATAAATAGATGGATATGAATTAGATGAGTCTTCTTGTAGAAAAGAAGAAAAATAAGTATAGATTAAATAGGAAGAAGCTCTGAAAAAAGACTCCTAAAACTCCTAAGTATGTGTAGAAGAATCATTATGAAAAACACATCATTGGGAATTAAGAGAAAAGGTATACTAACAAGAAGGAAATTTGTTGAAGAATATATAAATCTATTTTTACTTTCTAAAGTTGAATCTAAAATAGTGATTGAGGCATGCAAAGATGAATATTGGATCAAGGCTATGGAAGTAGAGTTGTTTTAGATTGAGAAGAATCGGACTTTGGAACTTGTCCCAAGACCAACAAAGAAAAATGTGATTGGAACTAAGTGGGTATTTAGTGTAGTAATGGAAAATGTTTCCTTTTCTTGCTTGATCTGATAATTGACATAAAAACTAAACTATTGGTGTCTTGGAGTGGTGTTGTAATGTTTTGTACACATTCACATCATTCTAGGCCCCTTTATGTGACTAAAACATGCTTTAATTAGTCCTTTGCAAGGGTGTTGTAAAGTGTTGTAACACAGTTTCACACTTTTCTAGGACTTATTTGCTTAATTAAACCTTATGGGCCCCTTTCTAAATAAAATAAGCATAATTTGTACCTCTTTTAAGTGTTGTAAAGTGTTTTAAAGCACTTTCACATTTATCTAGGTAGTCTTAATTCATTATGGTTAAGTGGAGTTATTAACCCCCTTTTTAGGCCTTAATTTTGACACCTCCCAAGGATCTCTCACGACAATTATCAATTAAATATCAAATTATTTCATTGGGAAAAATTAGGCCCTGGTAAGTTGATCCAAGACCCATTCACCCATGATGGAAAATGGGTCCTCCCTTAACAAGACCCCCCTTTCTCAGTTGATCTAGAAGGGGTTTTTGTCCTTTCAGCCCCACGAAGCTTGGTCCTAGAAACTTAGCCAGGACCCATTCGCCTTTGGTGGAAAATGGCTCCTCTCTTAATGAGAACCTAATTTTTGAATTTCATTTTGGTGGGAATTTAATTATGTTTCTTTCCACATCTGGTGTTGGCCTTAGTTCTTTGAATTTTGGGGTTAATTTCCTAATTTAGTATAAGTAAGGGGTTACTTCACATTGTTTCTCCTAGAAATTTTGTGTGACTTCATGAGATCAAAAGCAAGAGAATTAGAGCACTTCAAGAGTATTCATAAGGCATTTCAAGGAATATTTCAAAGGTTTATTGTAGCAATTCAAGATCATATCATCATGTTAAGGGTTTAATGCATTCTTGTGTGTTGAGCTAAGAATTTAATGTTGCATTGAGGATTCATTTACAAGCATCATCCTACATCCAAGATCTACATTCTGCATGGAAACTCCATGAATGTTTGCAGATTTGTTTCACAAGACAAAATCCAAGGTGACATCATTTACATTGTTTCACTTTCATGCTTCAATTTCTTCATTTCATCATTTGGTTTAATTACCTACAAGGGGTTTGACTAAGGAAAACCCCCATTCACTAACAAATCAACAAGTTTTCTTTCCCTTGAGTGTGTGATTGCAGATTTATAGGTTTAGGATCAAGTTGAGCAAGATTTGGAGCAAAGTTGTTATAGTTGCAAAGTTGCAAAAGTTGCCATTCAAAGTACAAGATCACAAAAAGAGCTCTACAAAATTGCATACAAGCTTCTAGAACTTGATAACTGAGATTTCAAGAGTGCATACATCAAGGTATATGATCTTGAAATGAGTTTTCCAAAATCCTAAAAGGACTCATTCACCCCTACAGGAGAATGAGTCCTCCATAGCTCAAAAACAACAACTTTCTAGCCAGGTACAAAGCTTTTTATGATCTAAAAACATCCTCCATAGTTGCTATAACAGTTAGGTTGCATTTTTGGTTATTATTAGCATCTTATTTTGCATATTTGAAGTGATTTTGGGCTTGGAAAATAAGTGATCCATCTCATTTGCACTAACATTTGGGAAAGATCATATTTTCCACCATTTCATTCAAAAACAAACTAAATGAGAATGGAGAAGTGGTAAGGAACAAGGCAAGGCTTGTGTGTAAAGACTACTCACAAGTTGAAGGAATAAATTTTGAGGAGACATTTACTTTGGTAATACAAGTGTTATCAATATTTCAAAGAATCTAGTATCAATTTTTGAGAGAGAAGGTTGTAGAGAATGAAGTGAAGCTTGAATATGTGCCTACAAAGGATCAGGTTAGTGACATATTTACTAAGGCTCTTCCTAAGGATAATTTTGAGTATCTCCGAGAGAAGTTGGGGTCATTGCCCCTCCTTCTTTGAACTAGATGCATAAGGAGACACATCAACCCAGTGGATTTCAAGATGCATAAGTACGAAAGTTGGATTTAGCATTGAAGGTTAGGATACATGAATTTTGATGATATTGTCAAGGTTAGTTCAAAAGGGCTAGTCTAGTATATGCCAAAAATCAAGAAACCTCAATTAATTAGTTGCAAGCCATGTGATGAAGTAATGTAGACAAAGAACAAATATCCAACTAAGGAGTATTCCATATTAAATCCATTGTATTTGGTACATACATATTTGTACGAAACAATGAGGACTGAGATTCCACAAGGAGACATGTATTTTATGACTTAATTGATGATTATACTATTGAATGCACAAGAAAACTAAGAGGGGGTGAAGCAGTTGTACATTAAAACATCAAAACCCTCATTAAAATTCATATATGTATTGAACCTTAAACCCTTAACGACATGAAAGAAAAATGAAAACAAATCCAAACACATGAGAACACCAAATCAATGTAGAAAACCCAAGAAGGGAAAAGCCACAATGAGGATTAGCTCACAATATAAAGCAATTGCACCATCGAATACAATAGGCTCACTGTCAGAGGGCTCACTGTCCAAAAGAAAAGAAGGTCCCACTGCTAGATTAGAAAGAAGAAGAAATAAGATTGTTACAATGAGAAATCCATCTCAAAGAAATAAAAAAGTTCCACCACTACTTCACTAAAACATTCACACTCTTTATGTAGAATGTAGACAACTTTTGCTCACTACTTCCAATAGTCTTAGGAATTAAAGCTCATAATGCATTTCATATTTTTCATTTCACATATCTGAACTATGCATCACAAACTCCTTTTCTTAATTCTCCATCAACTCCACTTGTATATAGTATTTTTAACCTTGAAAATAATTGACAAGTTCGGCTAAGCACCTTAACCATGAAAATTCAAATTAGGTTGGCACCAAAACATTCCTGTAGTGGAAAGGAATGAAGGTGAAGCACAACACACTTTAACTCATACCTAAATACACTCATACATGCCATGCCACGCTTCCAAAAACATCGAAGCATTTCCACAATTAGTGTAGACACCAAAGGTCAGTCAAACTTGTGTTAATACCATTAAACAAGTAAGTACACACTTCCTTTGATAAAAGATGAATCATATACCACACACAACAGTTAAAACTAATCTAGAATATTCCATCAACACCTTGAAATCCAACAAATCCTTCACAACATCATACACCAGAAGAACATATTCATTGTACACAACCAACTAACCTTCTACACACTGAAACACCTAAATCCAACCTTGCAGAGAACCAAAACACAAAAAAATTAGACTGAAGATAGATATGAGCAATATAAGCACACTCTCAAATTTTCAAGACCATAAACCAAACTACAAAGAAATGTAGAGCAAAACCATTTCTCCCAGACATCACTACCTTTGCAATTCACACACTGGTGAATACAAATTTCTCTACACAATGATCTAGGACAAGAAATTCTAGATACAACACCACTAAACACCTCTTATCAACATATCCAAACCACATAAGTAGATCTTCAACATAGAAGAAATGTGGAGCAAAACTAGATCACTACTCTGCTATACTAAACTGCTCTCAACCACATTATTTTCTCTTTTCTCCAAATTTTCTCAAAAACACTCTGAAACCAAGCACCTCATCATCTAGAACACATTATTAACAACTCAAAAACACACATTCTCATCAAAGAAACACTAGAGGTTGACATCAGTGATACTACTAATGACAACATAATGTAACCAATCAAACATCATTAAAAAAACTTCCAACAATCTCTCTATAGACCTATTGACATCAACACAACAACCTAGAACTATTGACATCAATAACAACACAAACTCCGAACAATCTCCCCCTTTTTCATTGATGGCAACACATGGAAAAACCATCAAGAATAAAAAACAACAGCTCTAATCACCAACTCATATATTGCACCACTATACACATTGTTCCCCCTTACACAAGAATCAACTCTTTTCTCTCCTCCTTAATTCATAAGGTTTTTTAGTTAAATCTCTCTCCAAATCTCTCCCCCTTTGACATCAATGGAAAAGGGTGGCACACTTGTATCTCTCCCCCTTTGACATACATAATTTCTCTCCCTCAAAGGAAACATCTAGAAGGGACAACAACTTCTTTGCAACTACCTTTTCTTTTACTACACTTTGTTTTATTCACACCTCTACACACTAAACAACATACTTCACCATCTAGCAACCACTACACATATCCACACAATGATAACATTTACCCCCCGAACTGCAAAAACTAACAATGCTTCTACCTACTCCCCTTGAGAGGTAGCCACCAACATCAGCCCAAAATAAGGAATGAATCTTGAAATTCATTGGACTGACGCATATCCTTATGCATCTAGTTGAAATAAGGAGGGGAAATAACCCCCAACTTCTCCTAGAGATACTCAAAATCATCCTTAGGAAGAGCCTTTGTGAATATATCTACAACTTGATCCTTAGTAGGCACATACTCCAACTTCACCTCATTCTCTAAAATTTTCTCTCTCAAAAAGTGATACTGGATTAAAATATACTTTTTCCTTGACTGCATTACCAAATTCTTTGAAATATTAATAGAACTTTTATTATCACATAAGATAGAAATAGGTTCATCATATACCACTCTAATATCCTTTAAAGTTTGCTTCATCCATAATACCTATGTGGAACATGATGCTGCAACAATGTATTCTGCTTCTGTAGCAGATAATGACACTAAATCCTACTTCTTTCTTAGCCAAGACACCAACCTACTTCCAAGAAAGAAAGCACCACCACTTGTACTTTTTTAATCATCTACACAACCCACCCAATTTGCATTTGTATAAGCACTCAAAGAGAAATTGGCATCCTTTGGGTACCACAAACCATGTTTAGGAGTGCCCTTCAAGTATTTGAATATCCTCTTTACTGATGCCACATGTGACTCTTTAGGATTTTCTTGAAATCTAGCCACAAGACAAATTTCATGCATAATATCTGGTCTAGTAGCAGTTAGATATAGTAGTCCTCCAAGCATTGATTTGTATTTTCTCTAATCATCCTTAAGAGATCCATCATTTTTACTTAGTTTGAAACTAGTAACCATAGAGTTATATACCATTTTAGAATCTTCCATTCCAAAATTCCTCAACATTTCCTTGACATAATTTTATTGTGAAATGAATATCCCTTTCCTTTTCTGATTGATTTGCAGTCCAAGGAAGAAATTCATCTCCCAAAACATAGACATCTCAAAAAATTTATTCATCTCTTATGCAAATCTCTTGCACATTACTTCATTACCTCCAAAGATTATGTCATCAACATATGCAACCACAATCAAGATTTGATCTTTTCCAACTTTAAAGTAGAGATTACTATCTACAGTACCTTTATTGAATCCTTGTTGCAACAAATACCTATCTAATCCTGCATAGCAAGCTCTAGGAGCTTTCTTAAGTCCATAAAGTGCCTCCTTCAATCTATAGACCATATCCAATTTTTATGATAACTAAAATCCTCTTGGTTGTTCAATGTAAACTTCTTCCAATTCACCATTCAAGAAATCAAAATTCACATCCATCTGATACACTTTAAAATGTTTGTTTGGTGCAAAAGCCAAAAACATCCTGATAGCTTCCATTCTTTCCACTGGAGAAAATGTCTCCTCAAAATCTATATCTTCTTGTGAGTGGCCTTTACACATAAGCCTTTCCTTGATTCTCACCACTTCTCCATTCTCATTCAAGTTTTTTTCGGAATACCCACTTAGTTCCAATCGCATTCTTGTTTGCTAGTCTTGGGACAAGTTCCCAAGTCTCATTCTTTCCAATCTACATCAAATCTTCCTCCATAGCCTTGATCCAATATTCATCTTCGCATACTTCAATCACTATTTTAGGTTCAAATTTGGAAAGTAAACATAAGTTTACTTGTTCTTCTATCATAACAACCTTTCTTCTTGTCAACACACCTCTACTTTTTCCACAAATGATATGATCTAAATGATTTTTCTGCACATACTTAGGGGTTTTAGGGATCCTTTTTGGAGTTTCTTCCTCTTCAACCTACACTTCATTTTCCTTTCCTTCATCTTTCTCTTCTTCTCTATAAGAGGACTCATTTGATTCATATCCATCTATCATTACTGAACTTTTATGTAAGTCTTCATCCACTTTGACACTTGCACTTTCAACAATCCTTTTCAACCTCTTGTTGTAGCACTGGTAAGCCTTACTTCTTGTAGAATATACAAGGAAGATTTCTTCATTAGATCTTGCTTCAAAATTTCCTAAGCTTTATTCATCTCTTTTGATATAGCATTTTCTTCCAAACACTCTAAATTATTTTATAGTGGGGGTTCTTCCATACCATAACTCGTAGGAAGTCTTTGAACTATTTTTCCTTGCTTGTGCTTTGTTAAGTATGTAGACTATAGTATGAATTTCTTCTTTCCAATAGAAATTCGATAGATTTTCTTCATTATTGTCCAAGCGTTGCTTCTTGAACAGTCCTATTCTTCCTTTCCACAACTCTATTCTACTAAGGAATCCTAGGGGCTGACAAATACCTCTTTATTCCATGATCTTCACAAAAAGTGTTAAAATCATTAGAGGTGAACTCTCCACCTCTGTCAGATCTCAAATATTTGATATTCATATCCATTTCATTTCTCAGCCATAGCTTTGAATGCATTAAACTTATCTAAAGCTTCTAATTTTTCTTTGAGAAAAGTAACCCAAGTCATTCTAGAGTAATCATCAATTAATAGCATGAAATACTTGTCACCTTGAAATTTTTTGATTCCTATAGGTCCACAAATATTTGTACGCACCAAATCCAAAGGACCGGTAGAAGATTTTTCTTTTGTACTTTGAAACTCTTTCTAGCTTGCTTTCCAATCTGACATTCCTTACAAACAACATTGATAGGCTTTGTGATATTTGGAAAATCTCTCACAACTTGAATTGAATTGATCCTCACTAGTCTACCAAAATTGATGTGACACATTCTTCTATGCCATAGCCAACTCTCATTAATGTGAGTCATAAAGCATTGACCATTTGCACCCTTATGTTTATAAACATTTCCATTTGTCCTTCCTATTGAAACCACAGTTTCAAAGAATTTTTTGATCTCACAACCATTGTCTTGAAACAAAATATTATATCCCTTGCTACACATTTGTCCTAAACTTGAAAGGTTATGTTGCAAACCCTTAAAATATTGAACATCATTTGTATTATGCTTTCCATCAAAATTGATTGATCATTTTCCATATATCTTAGCAGATGTATCATCACCAAACTTAACTAAACCATCTTCAAACTTCTCAACCTTAACAAACTTATTCTTATCACCTATCATGTGATTTGAGCATCCACTGTCAATGATCTAGTTCTTCTCTTCTCTAGCATGAAAAGCAATCACCAGACCTACTTTAAAAACACTTTCCTTCATACATCTCTCATAGTTAGAAGAATTAGTTCCTTCATTTAGAACCATGGATAAGCATTCATCGTCTTCATCATCAAGGTAATCAAATTCATCATCAAATATACTGGCATCTTCTCTAACATAATAAATTTTCTTAATTTATTTATATTTATTCTACTTAGGTCTATCTCTTGAAGCTTTGACAAGATATATTGAAGCACAATGACCAATCTTTCCATAGTTAAAGCATTTAAAGAGCAACTTACCTCTATATTTTCCAATGCCCTTTTTCAATTTCCTCACAAATTTTGGTTTTAGCTCATCAAAATCATTTGGATCAGATTCCTCATTCTTCTTTGCTTTTCCAACTTTGAAAGCAGTCTCCTTTTTTACATCACTTGGACCAAACTCTCTCAATTGAAAAGTAATTAAAGTACCAAACAATTGATCTTTGGAATATTGATCTAAATTCTAAAATTATTCAATAGAAAAAACCTTATGACTATAAGCTTTAGTAAGAGTTCTTAGTACCTTATTTACCACCTCTTCTTCTTCAAGCCTTGCTCTAAGGCCTCTAATCGAATTGAAAACTTCATCCACTCTATGCATGTAGCCTATAATGTCTTCATATTTTTCATCCTTAGGTCTCAAGTTTAGTCTTCATATTCGGCATCCTCACTTGCTTGACTTTATCATCTCCTTCATAGATATTTTCCATATTTTTCTAAATTTCACCAACAGGTTTAAGACTCATAACTTTCACAAGTTCTAAATTAGAAAGACCACTCAAAAGAGCATACCTTTCTTTTCCATTGTTCCCATATGCCTTGATCTCATCATCAGTACTCGAACCATTTGCAATCATTGTATATCTAGTTTCAACAAACTTCCAAACTACAAACCCTGGAGAAATAAGGAAACCTTCCATCCCGATCTTCTAGAATACATAATCAGATCCATAAAATAGAGGAGCCTCCTTGTGTGTTATCCCAAATATACCTCAAGTGGTTAATATTTCTTCTAAGGAATATTACTTTGATACCATTTTTTGAATGCACAAGACAACTAGGAAGGGGGATGAATCAATTGTACATTAAACATCAAAACCCTCATTAAAATTTAGATTTACATTAATCCTTAAACCCTTAACAACCATTAAAACCATTATCATGCATTAGAAGAATGTAAACATGAGAAATAATAATGTAAACACATCCAAACACATGATAACACTAGATTTACATGGAAAACCCAAGAAGGGAAAAACCACTATGAGGATTAGCTCACAATATAAAGTAATTGCAACACCGAATACAATAGGCTCACTACTGAAGGGCTCACTACCCAAAATAAAAGGACTCACTACCAATGGCTCATTGCCATATTAGAAAGAAGAAAAATGAAGATTGTTACAATGAGAAATCCATCTTAGAGCAACAAAAAAGTTCCACCACTACTTCACCAGAACATTCGTACTCTCTCTGTAGAATATAGACACCTTCTACTCACTAATTCCAATAGTCTCAGTTATTAAAGCTCATAATGCATTTCAAATTTTTACACTTAACATATTTTCACTATGCATAACACACTACTTTGCTTAATTCGCCATCAACTCAACACTTGTATATACCATCTTCAACCTTGAAAAAAATTAACAATATCGACTATGCACCTCAACCGTGCAAATTCAAATTAGGTCGGCACCAAAACATTCCTGTGGTGGAAAGGAATGAAGGTATAAAACAAAAAAATTTAACTCAAACCTAAATACACTCATACATTTCAAACCGCACTTCCACAAACACTAAAGCATTGAATTGTAATTAGAGTAAAAACCCAAGGTCAGTCGAACCAATGTTAAGACCATTAAACTTGATTAAGTACATGCTTCCTTTGATCAAATATGACTCATGAACCACACACAAAACTTAAACACAATCTAGAATATTCCATCAACACCCTAAAATCCAAAATCTCCTTTACAACATCATACACTAGAAGAACATATTCATTATGCACAACTAGCTAACCTTCCACACACTGCAACACCTGAATCCAACCTTGTAGAGCACCAAAACATAAATAATTTAGATTGAATATAAGTATGAGAAATATAAGAACACCCTCAAATCCATTTTACCAAAAACCAAACTACAGAGAAATGTGGAGCAAAACCATTTCTCCCAGACAACACTACTTTCACATTTCACACACTAGTGAACATAACTTTCTTTGCACAACGAACTAGGACAAGAAATTCTAGATATAACACCACTGAAAAACCTCAAATCAACATATCTGAATTGCATAAGCAGATCTTCAACATGAAATAAATGCAGAGCAAAACCAGATCACTACTTTTCTATACTGAACACCTCTCAACCACATTTTTTTCTCTCTTCTCCAAATTTTCTCAAAAGAACTTGGAAACTAAGCACCTCAAACACATTATCATCATTTGGAACACCTTATCAACAACTCAACCACACACATTATCATCAAAGAAACACTAGCGGTTGACATCAGTGATACTACTAATGACAACATAATGCAACCAATCAAAGCATCATTACAAACTTCCAACAATCTCTCGATAGACATGTTGACATCAATGCAACAACCTAGAACTATTGACATCAATGACAACAAAAACTTCCAACATATACTAGGATGACTTGGATTGCATATCTAAAAGAGATTTCAAAAACTTTCAAGAAGCTCAAAGCATTTAAGGCCATGGTAGAGAATGAAACTGGAAGAAGAATCAAAGTCCTAAGATCATATAGAGGTAGAGAATTTACAGCATAGAAGTATGAGAGATTCTATGAAGAGCATGGAATCCGAAGGAAGTTTTCTACTGCACTAGAACACTGCAACAAAAAAGAGTTACTAAAAGAAGGAACCAGAATGTACATGAAATGGCAAGGACTATGTTATGTCAGGAAAATTTTCTAGATATGTATAGGAGAGAAGCTACAGCGACAAATGTGTATATTCTGAATAGATTTCATATTAGGCATGAGATAGAGAAGACTCCATATGAGTTATGGAAAGGAAGATTGGCATCTATAAGACACCTCAAATTTTTTGGAAGCAAGTGCTACATCAATAGAGATGATAAGAATTTGTGTAAGTTTAACTCAAGGCCAGATGAAGGTATTTTTCTTCATTACTCTTTAAGAAGAAAAGCTTATGGATGTTATAATAAAAGGTTGAAGAGGATAGTTGAAAGTGAAAATGTGAAGGTTGATGAAACTATTTAGAGTACAAATATTCCAAAAGTTGAAGAGGAAGAGGAATCAATTCATAGAAACATTGAAGAACCAAAAGAGGAAGTTGTTTTAAAAACTCCAGCTAAGTATGTTTAAAAAAATCATTATCTGGATCAGATTATTGGTGGCATATATGATGCAAGGTGTGTGCCCTTGATCTCCTTGTGATGTGCAATGTAGCACTCGGGTTTGTGACATGGTTTAACCCCCTCCCATGGATTCATTAACTCTGGCAGTTGTATCAAGCATTAACAAGTTGATCTTTTGGTGCAACGATAACTGTTTATGCAACAATTGGTATCAGAGCTAGTTCATGCATTCAAACCCCTCACTTGCACTGAAGGGGATTGTTGCAAGGTGTGTGCCCTTGGTATTGTTGTGTTGTTCAACAAAATGTTCAACTTCGTGATATGGCTTAACTACCTCTCATGGATTCATTAACTTTTTTATTTGTAGTGAGCATTAATAGGTTGATATTTTGGTGCAACAACAATCGTCTATACAATAAAAGATAGTGGGGTTCTAATTCAGAACATGCTAGAAAGATCAAAATAATAGGTACATTTTGATTTACTAAAAAAGATAGAATTATTGTCACATAAAATTGCACCCTACTGAACAAGAGTTCAATGTTCTAATGACACAATGGAAATGACCTCAAGGTGTGGGACCTTGCAAGATGAGGTCAAGTCTCTGGAGAAGGCCATATTCCTTTTTCAATCCAAGTGCAATGTCTTGGTCCAACCCAACACATGAAAACCTACCACTAATGGCTCACAAGAAAAAGGGGAGAAGGAGAACATGAAAGAGAAATGGAGGTGATACACCAAGATGGAAAGTTGTTTCTTCCTGGATTAGATTGATCTATACATCATTAAAGAGGGGAAAGGGGACTTTCACAACTCTCTATTTGGTTGATTCTCAGAGGCATACGAGAAGGTTAGGATTTGACAAGGTGTTGAAAGGAAAGAGGTTTCTCAAACCAGTAACTTCAAACGATTTAACTCAAACATACATGCATGAAAATACAATAAACAATCACATATGAAGGTAATAACTTACTCAAACACAAAAGAGCTAAAGAGAGGAAAGCTTGATCCATTCCATTAATGTAGAGGAAAAAAACCAATCTTTACAATGGGAGAAATACAAAAAATGCAGTTTCTACCATAGAAAAATCCCAAAGGATCCAGAGGAAGAACCCTTCAAAAAGATACCAAAATTTCCTATATAGTTCAGACATAACTGAGGATTGTATTCAAAACCCTAACCCTAACCTAACTAGTGTTTGCAGGAAGATGAATTCAGTCAGATTAAAATTATCTAAGTTGTTCCCGTTACAAAGCAACATAACTAGCCATAAAGGATTTGACAACTCAAACAAGCCCTAGAATGATGACTCACATGAATGCAAGGATGGGCACCCATGAAATATGTACCAAACTATTAGACCAACATACATTGATAGGAGAGATGTGCCCTTTGCAACACATCAAGGAGTAATGGAGACATCTTGCAATCAATAGAGTGTTGAAAAAAAATGTAAAAACTGATCCATAATTTATTAGATTTGATTTGGCTGTTGAGGATGTCGTTGAACAATAAATTTTGCAAATTTGTCATGAATAGGATCAATTAGCCATTGAAATTTGAATGTGGACCATTAGATTGGAGATGAAGGGCTCAGATCGAACATCGAGCAAATTTTAAAACACAGTCATTGATATTCATCTCAACACTAGCAACAAAAGAAACGAGCCCCATTGAGACACGTTGCCTGCTCACTAGCCCTCTGAGATGTGTATGTTTTAGATCTATGATTGCAACTAGCGGGAAATGACCCAAATCAACCCAACGACCATAGATACAAATCTTCTTTAACCACTAGGCTAGTGATCATAATAGATATCCTCCTTTAGCAATAAATGGCTGAGATTAAAACATCAAGATGAACCATTTTACACATGCTCATATATCCCTTTAGTATCATGTTGTTTAACCCTTCAATAGTCACCAAGAGATATTTCATTAAATATCTCCATGCTTCCAATAGTTTAGTGGACAGTGGTGATGAGGCCACATGGCTCATGCCTGCTATCCCTCCATAAACCCAGATCTGACAGTGGGTCCCCTGCGGGCTAGTAGGGAACAACCAAGATTTATTTGTCAAAACACATATTATTCATTGATTTGATGACCATTAGCCATTGGTTCCTTTGAGCAGTGGTAGTGCCTACTAAGAGGGTGGATAGATGTCACTTGCCCATCATCCCTATGGCTTTCTAATTTTATTATTTTAATCTCGAGGGCTAGCGGGGAACCAATAGGATCTATTCTGTTGGACCCATCAATTATTACAAAGGCCTTAGCAAATATTAAATGATTTATGAACCATATAATATAAAGCAAGATTCATAATGACTCAATGAGTGATGGCCAGGAAAACTAGGATGAAGGGGCCGGTCAAAACATGACTTTGACAAACATAAGTTGCAACTTACCCAACTGGGGATTGGGTACAAAAGGTAAATGAGAAAATAGAACAAAAGTCACAAGGAAAAATCACTAGGGTTTTGGGAGGGTTTAAACCCTACATGCAATTCAGAACCCTAATCAGACATAATTGAGTAGTTAAAAACCTCAAAGACCCAAATTCATCAAAATAAACATGAATTGCAATAGGATGCACACATAGGATCTCTCATATCGGATATCAATGATGTGCATCGAAGGGTGGCATAAAATATGTCAATAAGAACCTAAGACATATAAGGAAGCAAGCAATGAACAAGGTTATATTGATTATATGGAAGAGGAACTAAACCAGACATGAAGAATGAAACTTGGGAACTTGTCCCAAGGCCTAAGGACAAATGTGTGATTGGAACCAAGTGGGTATTCAGAAACAAGCTGAATGAAGAAGGTGAAGTGATCCAAAAAAGGGAAGAATTGTGTGTAAAGGTTATGCTCAAGTTGAAGGTATAGAATTTGAGGATCTACATTTGCTCTGGTTACTAGACTGGAGGCAATCAAAATATTTTTAGCTCTCTCAGGATTTAAGAATTTCAATGTGTGTCAGATGGATGTGAATTCAACATTCTTGAATGGATAGCTTGATGAAGAATTATATTGAGCAACTGGAAGGATTTCAATGTACTAACAATCTAGATTATGTTTGTAGATTGAACAAGTATTTGTATGGTCTTATACAAGCTATTAGATCTTGGTATGCAAGATTATATGGATACTTGTTGCAACAATGATTCTAGAGAGGTTGTGTAGACAAAAATTTGTATATAAAAACAAAAGGAGAACAAATGTTGATAGTTGTGGTTTATATTGATGACATCATTTTTTGAGGAAGCAGTGATGAAATGTGCAAAAAAATTCAAAGGCTATGCATAATTAATTTGAGATGTCTATGTTAGAAGAATTGTCTTTCTTCTTAGGGTTGTAGATTGTTCAATCTGACAAAGGGATTTTTATCTCACAAAACAGGTACATAAAGGAGATGCTAAGAAAGTTTGGAATGGAAGATTACAAGCCTGTTACAACACCTATGGTTACTAGGTATAAGTTGAGCAAGGATGATGTCTCTGCTTTGGTAAATCAAACATTGTATCAATCTATGATTGGTAGTTGCTTGTATGTGACAACAACTAGACCAAATATTATGTAGGTAGTTGGAATGGTTACCAGATTTCAGGTAGCACCTAAAGAGACTCATATGAAGGCGGTGAAAATAATTTTCAAGTATTTGAAGTCTACTAAAGGTCTTGGTATTTTGTATCCAAAGAGTAAAAACTTCACCCTTACAACATACATAGAAAAACATAAAATAAAAAAAATTACATATTATGGGTCTAGCAGTTGGGATAGACATAGTCCTCAATGGGCCCTATAGTAGATCCCCTTATATCCAATTATAATAAAAAATTATCCATAAAGTAAACAAGAACAATCGAATCACTGTAAATAACAAATAAGTTCAATCAAGTTATGCACATCATGAACAGGTTGGTCCTATTGAACTAAAAGCATTGGTAGGCATTAAGAATTGAACTAAAAGCAACTAATCATATGCAACTAGAGTAGGCTAGGTGTAAAAATAACATTTTATACAATAGATGTGCATTGAAATTCATAAACACTATAAGTTGATTAACATTTACATTACATACAACAGATTGGAGTGGGTCATAAAATAACATCATATAACAATCACATTATATAGAACAAAATTTCATTAATATTGATAAATAGTTTTAGTTCAAACCAAAAAATTATAGAGTTACAGGTCACTGACATTGGCATTCCCAACCACAAACATGATCTTCTAGTGCACAACCAAAAAAACCAAAAAATGGTGGACTTGTACAGTTGGTCCCTCCCAACCTCAATCAAACGTTCCAATAAAAGAATCTGGAGACTTGTTCTTGTCTTCTGCTGTTGCATTTTGACTTGTCATTAAATGAGTTGCATTTGTATTTGTAAATTGCATGCAACTTACATGTGATGGGGTTACTGGTGAACAATTCATTCCAACTAAAAATTGAGTGTAGCTTACTTGAGATGTGTTGGGACTTGAACACACATTACCTTCAACAAACTAAGGGATGTTAATATTCATTTTTTCCCGAAACAAACCATGATTTTTTTGTAAGGGGGTTACAGGACTGCTTAACCTTCTTTCTCACAACAATTCCCTATGGGAAACCTCTATCTCTCTTTCCTTTCTATCTTGTTATTTTTTAACCCTCTCTTGCTCATTCTATTCTATTTCCTTTCTTTACAACTATTTGAGTTGCTCTCTTTCCTTACGATGGATTTCCTTATCAATTTTCCTTTGCTCCTTCAATTCCAAGGCCACAATCTATGTTGCCTTTTTCTCCTCATTATGTTGTTTATTTCTTCATTTTATTTCTTATATTTATTTTTTCATTTTCTCCTATTGTATTAGGAGACTCATGTAATCATTAGTTTTCAACAACTAAGATCGCCGACTCACCCAAATAACCCCATCAGTAGAATATCTTGATGTTGCATTCACATTGTGAACTGGAAACTTCAGGAATTTTGTGATTCTTGAATCAGTTTGGGATTAGATTGATTCAATGATTTGGGAGTCAATGTACTCATCTTTCTCACCAAAACCTTGAGTTTCTTGGATAACATATGCATAGTAATGTATTGTTTCATTTGGATGTGTGGCAGTTGGAGATGGGAATGTAAAATTCCTCAACTCTTCTTCGCAATATAAGTCAAGAATGAGACAGTTAGTAAATTTCTAAGTTGGTTGTCCACCATGTCATGAAATTGTTGATCAGCATTTGAATTTGTAGCATTATTGTGTCCACAATCTTGTACACCTTCTTGCACTTGACTTTTCATTGAGCTTTGCAATGTTTATGTAACTTCGTTTGTTAAAACAACACCTAAAAGACTAAGGATGTGTTGCACTGTAGGAGCATCCTTTGCTACATTGAACTAATATGTCTCACTTAGATGCATGTCATCCACCAGGGCATTTGGATTGAGGGGCCATATCCTCATCCTTTTAAAACTTGTTTTTATGTTCATTTTTTTCAATTCTCTTTGTAGTGACTCTTCCTAGCTCTGACAAGTCTACCCTTTTGTTTTCAATGTTCAGGTATCTAGTCAGCCATGCAGCTCATTCAGATTTGAAATATGACTTGAAAGGTGAGAACACACTAAAATCTAGTGGTTGTAGCTTGAGTGACATGCAAGTAGGAAATTTAAAGAGGTTAATGCCTAACCTCCTTAACCGATAGATAGTTGTCACTACAACATGGCTACCATGACCATCAAAAATGAGAAGGTGCTTGTTAGTTGGTGACAATCTTGGAACCAAGTTAGAAAAATGTTTCAACCACTCCATAAAATGGTATTTTTTCATCCACGCATGTGGCTAGGTTTCCATACAAGCAAGTGGTTCACAGTTAACAATGTAATTTTGCAACCCCTTCTTTCCCTTGAACAAATAGAACCCTGGTATTCTCTAGATAGCTACATTAACATAACAAAAAATTGTTATCCATTCTTAGCTCTTGGGAATTATGTACAAGATGTTCCTATTACCCCATCATTCCAATACCCCCATTGATCCATTTATGCCTACTTGAATCCTTGTTTCATCACAGTTCCATAATCTATGTGGACCATAAAGATTATTTTCATAGGTTGTTGCTAGTGTTTTAAAAAATCAAGCTACTATTATGGGTCAAAGATTTACTGCCCTATCCTTGTCAAGACCTTTTTTTGTGCACAATTTCAATTCTAGATGATTCCTCTTGAATCTAGTCCACCATGATTTACCAAGTAGCCCATCCTTGAAAGGGTTGGGTCTAGTTTGGGAAATATGGTAAACATCTACCTTGAGATTGATAATCTTGAGGCCATGGCCAACATCTGTCATTTCTTTGCACCAATCGACAATAAGACCCTCCTCCTCTTCTATGAGGATAGTTTGAGGACCCTTCTTTGAAGTTGTTGTAAGCCCACCTAACCAGTTGTTGAGTGTTGTAGCTAGGATTCTCCATTTCTTGGCAGCAACCCTTGTAGGCATCCCATTATCTTCCACATCCTCTAGGGTCCTATTCATGTCCTCTGTTGACCATTCTCATTCTCATGTAGATGTTCTCAACCTTCTTGCAGGTGCAAAAATCTCAGGGACTACCTTAACAGTTTGAGGACTATTTTTTGCTTTTACAAGAGGTTTTTGCTTCTACAATAGGTTCTTACATAGGGGGACTATAAATTTTTTTCACATGTATGTAACTTTGTCTTCCCAGTCTTCTTTGTTGGATCGGTCCTCATTTGGGCTTTATATTGCACGTATAGGTATTACAAAATTTGTTTGAATCAATAATAAAAATCATCAATGAACACCATTCAAGTCATAGTGATGCATGAACAGATTATTTTTCTTTAATGTGCATGTTGACAGTTTGTAATGCAATTGTGGTATCAGTTTAATTTATTTTTCGTCTTATTACTTTGTTTATAGAGAAAAAATTGAGAACAATTTTAACTGAAAGCAATTTAGCTTATGCACTTAGACCATATTGGGTGTGTAGTGTTGGAAATGTACTCCTTTACATTTTCAAACTATGTTTGGGTCCCTTAATTAATTAGACTTAAATAAGCCTCTAATTGGCCCTATTATGCATCTACAAGCCTAATTAATTGTAATTTCCAAAAGGGGAATTATGATTTAATTAATGCAATTATCATTTTTAACACCTTGAAATGAATAGGACCTGGCAATTTAGGCCATAAACCATTCGCCCTTGGGAAAATGGGTCCCCTTTAGTTGCTTAATTCAAATTTTAAATATGTTTTTTGCGGCATTTTTATTATCCCAAATTCAAATTCAAATTTCAGCTTGTAATGTTTAATTTTTGAGAAATTAGAAAATAATCTATAAATACATAGTTATTTTATCAATTCAAAACATCTAACAAGAGGGAAACTTTCATATGAGCAAGTATTATTGTCAAGAGAATTGAAGAGCAGATTTATCAGCCATCTACAAGAGCAATCAAGATCAAGGTTATCATGTCAAATTTATCAAGCATCATGCATGTTTTTGGAGCTAACATTGTGATGTAGATTGCATGCATTCAAGTCAAGATTCAAGCATCAAGATTACATCATCAATCAATCCATTTCATGCAAGATCAATACCTTGGAGATATCTAATAACTTTCAGTCCTTCAAGGGTTTTCAATCAAGGGTTTGGTGAGCTGAAACATATCTTGTGTTCATTCATCATTCCTTCTATTCATGTATCATTTCATTTCAAGGTTTGATTACCAAAATGGGGTTTGACCAAGGAAAAACCCCATTCACCAAAAACAAACAATTTTTCCCTCTTGTTTGTTTTTTAGATCTTAGGTTGAAAAAGGATTGAAGATCTATCAAAAGATAAAAATTGCAAAAGTTTTCAACATTATTGTTAAACCACAAAAACTCACTTTCAAAATTTATTTATGAAATTTTGACTATGAAACCCCGAGGAATTGGGAGTGCAGACTAAAGATCATAGGACTATGAAAGAAAATTTTCAACCCCTGTAGCAAGACCCATTCACCCTTGGGTGAATGAGTCCCAGAAGGACAATCAACATAACCTTTTTTATCATTGGTGCATAAAATCACATCCTTCTCAAATCTACAATTAATTTATGGATTATGTCAAATTAAGGTTTAATATAAAGGTTTCATGTTTTACATTGCATCATTGCTTTCATTTGTTATTTTCATTCATCTCTGAAAAATTCATTTCAGGCTAATTTACAATATCCTAAGTCATAGGGAAAAGAACAAGATGTCCACCAAGGTTGACTCACCAAAGGGTTGAAATTCAATCTTTCCCTAAGGGATCTCTTTTTCCTAATGAACTAGGGAAAATAGGTGCATCATACCCCCCTTATTACCATTCCATTTTGGTTCACCTCATTTTCCTTCGTTTCATTTTGGTGAACCCAACATTGTACATCTAAAATTCTAAAATTGGAGTCCATTCAAACCCTAGATCTAGGATTTGCATTAGTTTTCATCTCATTCAGGGTTGCCAATGTTGCATTAGTTTGCATCTCATTTAGGGTTTTAGGTTTGCATTTTTCATCCTTTAAACTTTGAAAAATTCAAAAATTTGCATGCATATTACATTAATTTTGCATATTACTTGCATATTAGTGTATGTTCAATCATTCACATTCACAAATTGAGTAAAAAATGCATTTCAAAAAGTGTCATATTCTTCATCATTTTTCATTCATTGTACTTGCATTTAGACATCAAAATTTGGAAAAACTAGTCATTGAAGGTACAGTTTATAGTCTGAAATAAGAAACCCTAGAATTGAACTTCATTCTCAAATTTAAATTGTTGCAACCCTTGTTCTAAGACCCATTCGCCCTAGGGTGAATCTATATTTGTACAGGTGTTGTTTCAAACTCTTGGGTAGTGATTTGTCTCTATTTTCTTCATTCTTATATGTTATTAAATTTGGGTTTTAGTTTTAGAAATCAGAAAAATTTGTCATTATTTGCATTAATTTCAATTGGTCAAATTGAGTGCATTGTTTGAAAATCAAAATTGGCATTAAAAACATATCATTTTCAATATATTTCACTTACAAATCAAGAAATTTTCATAAATCATATTTGAAACTTTGCATCATAGACATGTGTATGGGTAATATATGAAAAACCTTAAGATCTTTGGTAGATGTTTCAATTTGTGTGTTTAGTGAAGACCCTAATACAATTGAGAGTATTAATGAACCTTCACCTCCTAATGAATGTCCCCATGAAGTGGAAATCTTAGGACAAGATGAAGATACAATGCAACAATTCATACAAAACTCCTTACACAACCTTAAGAATAATGCATCCTTTTATTCATCCATGTAAACACCACATATAATCCCATCACTTGGTATGTTCAACCTTTTACATCCTAAAATTGAAGCACAAAGCATGCCTCAACCATCAATCATTAATGAACTTGATCACAAGGACAATAATGATACTCTTATATCCTATGTTCATTAAGTTACTGATACAACCATTAACTTAGAAGAGAGTTATGGTCAAGGCTTTAAGATCTTAAGCAAACAGGATGTGACATAACAAATGAGCATGAAATTCACAAAATTTTAGAGAAAATACCATCTAAAGATACCAAGGGGTTAGGATATCAAGATCTCCCCCCCCCCACTTGCACATCTCCCAAGGGAAAAGGTGTTTTTTTTTCACAAGATCATATCAAGCTCAGACCAATGAATACCTCACAAGGATGATAGGATCACTATACATCCTCCTCCCCCACCTCCACCTCAGAAAATTACCCAAACAAGTAAGAAATATAATCCATATAAGGTCAAGGAGTTACCATTCTTACACACTACAACATAGATTGAACGAAAAATGGAACTCCTTTGTCTAGGATTGATTTACTTGCCACCTATCAAATAAAACAAAAAAAGAAAGAGTAAAAAAGTGAATTACTATGCATTTCAAAGAACCCTTGGGCATCTTACTGATGAGTGTCATCTTTTAGAATGATTGATCCATGAAAATGATGTTATTGATGTAATTAACTAAAATGTATGCACTTTACTCCTTGCCATGTGATAGTTGTAGCATCATAGCATACTCACTATTGCATATTTTACATTCATTGCAAATCATTTCTATATTTCAAGGAGCCCATTCTCATCACCCATCTTAGCTCATCCTTGTCCTACACTTAGTGGGGGAAAGGATTTAGATAGCCTTTTCCTATTACAACACTTGTTGTCCCTTTGACTAGCTATCCACCTTTTGCATATTATTAAGAAGATTGGGATGTGAATGACCTGTTATAGGTTGACTCGCATGTGCCATACTAGTATTCTCTTTGTTTTCTTTGTGATTACATGTACATAATGTGATCTCCTGTACTGTGTTGCTTGGTGTGTCTTTATATGTTTGTGAGCCTACTTTGGGTGACCCTTGTCACTTCGTTGGTGCAGGGATACAGAGGAAGCGAATCTATTATTCTTCTATTTTTATCTACATTCTTCTATTTGTTGTAACCTTATCTTTTGTCTTGTGTTTTCCTTTTGGGGATGATGCAAGGGATCAAGAAATTTATGTCTCTTCCATGTTGACCCAAAATATTCTTTGTGTTCTCTCTCTCTATCTCTCTCTCTATGTGTCATCCTTCCTTTGTGCTCATTGTTCCATGAGTTATTTGGGGAATGATGATGGTTTTGAGCTAGATTATATTAATGTAAAAACAACAAATATTGACCCCAAATCCATGGATCCTTATGTGTTATCTTAGGATTGCATATGGGGGCAACCCTCCTTTCCATGACATAGCTCTACTTGGAAATATGTTTACATAGGGATTTTCGAATAAAGCTCTCATGTATTTGCATTTATTGTGTTTTACTTTAATGTAATTGCTCACAGTATGGTGTTTAGAAATTTCTTTAAAGTGGGGGCATACACGTCCTCACTCATTGTTCCCTTCAAAGTGTGTTCTTCTTACTTCACGTGATGTGTCTTCTTGGTGATGTCATTGGGTTTGATTTCCTTCAAGATTGTGACCTTTCTTGGCATATGTCATTCCTCTTAGTGGTGATGCTATGGATTGCATGCCCTAAGTTGTGAATTTCTATCCTCGACTAGTCCTCTCTTGGAGACATTAAGCATGATGTTCCCTAAGGTGAGACCTTTCATGAACTAAGCAAAACCCTTTTGAATACCCTATTGCATATATCAATGTCACCAAGCATAACACAACTTCCTTTCTAGTGGATCCTTTTTCATGAGTGCCTAGCATAACGCAACTTTCTAGCCTTGTGACCATTTCTATGGTGCCTTATCAAAGTTATCAAGAGGTATAAATTTGGTATGGTTAGTACAATGGGAGACTAGACCCAAAATGACTTTCCCATTAGCCACCTTTTGGGGTTCACCTAGTGAACAACAAATTTCACTATCCCATGTGAGCACTTTTTGTTTTCATAGTGGACAACGAGTTTCCACTTGTAAAAATTTCTGGAAAAATAGCTAAGGCTTGATCTATACTAGTTGGATAAACAGTCGAGGCTTGATCCATCCCCTCTCTCTCTTCTCATTAATTTTGGCATTGTATGCTTGTGTATCTTGTCTTACTACTGCATATTTAACATAGGCATGTGTCTCTTTGTGCCTTTGATGGTTTACCATGAGATATTAGATCTTGGGGGCTTGATCATCATCCTCAACCTTTTTTGTCTTATCTTTCCAACTATTGTACAATTAAACCTCTCTTGACGTCAATTTGAATACTTTAGTGTGAGTTTGAGTGTAGGGCTCATCATCTCACTAAAGTGGGGGCTAAATGTAGTGTTGGAAATGTACTCCTTCACATTTTCACACTATGTTTCGGTCCCTTAATTAATTTCACTTAATTAAGCCTCTAATTGGCCCTATTATGCATCTACAAGCCTAATTAATTGCAATTTCTGAAAGGTGAATCATGATTTAATTAATGTTTAATTATCATTTTTAACACCCCAAAATGAATAGGTCCTGGCAATATAGGTCGGGACCCATTCGCCCTTGGGCCCCCTTTAGTTGCTTAATTTAAATTTTAAAAATGCTTTGGGAAGCCTTTTTATGATCCCAGATTCAAATTCAAATTTTGACTTGTAATGTTTAATTTTCAAGAAATTAGAAAATCATCTATAAATATATAGTTATTTTATCAATTCAAAACATCTAGCAAGAGGGAAACTTTCATATGAGTAAATATTATTGTCAAGAGCATTGAAGATCAGATTTATCAGTCATCTACAACAACAATCAAGATCAAGATCATCATGTCAAACTTATCAAGAATCATGCATGTAGGTTTCAAGCATTCAAGTCAACATTCAAGCATCAAGATCACATCGTCAATCAAGCCATTTCATGCAAGAACAAGACCTTGGAGAGGTCTACTAAGTTTCATTCCTTCAAGGGTTTGGTGAGTTGCAACATACCTGTGTTCATTATCATTCCTTCCATTTATGTTTCATTTCATTTCAAGGTTTAATTACCAAAATGGGATTTGACCAAGGAAAAAACCCATTCACCAATTTTTTTTCCCTCTTGTGTGTTTTGAATATCTTAGGTTGAAGAAGAATTGAAGATCTATCAAAAGAGAAAAATTGCAAAATTTGTAAACATTGTCATCAAGCCATAGAAACTCACTTTCAGAATTTATTTTTGAATTTTTTACTGTGAAACCCAGAGGAATCAAGAGTGTAGACCAAGGATCAGAGGACTGTGAAAGTAATTTTTCAACCCTTTAAGCAAGACCTATTCGCCCTTGGGCGAATGAGTCCTAGGAGGACACTCAACACAACCTTTTTATCACAAGTGCATAAAATCACACCCTTCTCAGATCTGCAATTGCTTTTTGGATTCTGCCAGATTAAGGTTTAATTTAGAGGTTTCATGTTTTACATTGCATCATTGCATTCATTTAATATTTTTCATTCATCTCCCAAAAGTGCAATTTAGGCTGATTTACCCCATCCTAAGTCATAGGGAAAACAACAAGATCTCCACCAAGGTTGACTTACCTAAGGGTTGAAAGTTAATCTTGCCCTAGGGGATCTCTTTTTCCTAATGAACTAAGGAAAATAGGTGCATCATATGCCCTTATTACCCTTCCATTTTGGTTCACCTCATTTTCCTTCATTTCAAGGTGTAACAATCACATTGTATACAACAAAAAAGCATTGACATTCATAAACAAAATAATATGAAAGCCCATATATTGAGTTATAGGTGAGAGGGTGAAACATTTACATGGCATGTACAATAGATTGGCATTCAGAGGCATATAGAATATAACTGAAATCATATTTTCTTGAGCACTTACAATAGAGCGGGTGACACAATAACATCCTATAGCACACATAGGCATTGGTAGGCATTAAGAATTGAAGTGAAATGACTTAGAGAAGATAAGGTGTAACAATCACATTATATGGAACAAAAATGCATTGGCATCCATAAATAGTATATTAAAAATTGAATTGTAATCTCTTAGAATAGATTAGGTGTAACAATTACATTTTATGGAATAGGAATGCATTGACATCCATAAATAGTAGGCATTAATAAATAAAGTGAAATCACTTAGAGTAGATTAGGTGTACAACAATCACATTGTATGGAAGAGAAATGCATTGACATCCATAAATAGTATATTAAGAATTGAAGTGAAATCACTTAGAATTGGCAATGCATTAAGAATTAAATTGAAATCACTTAAACCTAATTAGGTGTAACATGAAATCGTATAGAACATAAATGCATTGACATAGTTACATTGCATACAACTAATTGGCATTCCTAGGAATATAGAATATAAATAAAATCACATTTACTTTAGCACTTACAATACAGTGGGCGACACAATAACATCCTATATAACTGATAGGTATTGATGGGAATTAAGAATTGTGCACATAGAGAAGATTGAGTGTAACAATCACATTTTATACAATAGATTATTAGAAATGCATGGTTGGTACATATGTTGGCATATATATATATATATATATAGTTCTACTTGGAATAATTATATAAATCTATTTGTTTTAGTAGGTTGTTCATTTCAAGAATATAAATATATATGTGTGTATATATTTGTACATATATATTGCAAAAATAGTATAGTGAGACATGAACGAACATTAGTTAAACATTTTCAAAATGAAAGACAATGGTATAGGCCTGGTGAGGTAAAAAACCTCACCTAAAAGAAAAAGGGAGCTTTCGAGAGTGCAGAGCCAAACAATGAATTGTGCAGAGCCAAACATGTATGGGTGCCTAACCAAACTAAGACTCCAAAACAAGTGTAGTGCTAGGCATTAAGAAAAAATAGGCATTGCTAGGCATTAAGATGAAATGAAATTACTTGGTCTTGTGAACTTAGAGAAGATAGGGTGTAACAATCACATTGTAAGGAACAAAAATACATTGACATCCATAAACAAAATAATTTGAAACCCGAAATATTGAGTTATAGGGTAGTGGGTGACAAACATTTATAGTGCATACAACTGATCTATATTCTCAGGCATATATAATATAAAAATCCTAGAAATTGAACTTAAATGACTTGGTTTTATTCATTGACATTCATAAACACTATAAGTTGAAACCCTAGATAATGAGTTATAGGTTTTTGTGACAAACATTTACATCGCATACAACATATTGGCATTCCTAGGCATGAAGAATATGAATGAAAAACCCAATGTAAATAGTATTAGGTTGAAACCCTAAATATTTATAGTTTTCTAAAAAATATTTGCATAGAATACAATAGATTGGCATTCGTAGGCATATAAAATTAGTAGTAGTAGAATACATGTAACCTGATAGCGTGCTATTGTTGCTTTTGCTCTTTCTTCCACTATCTCTAGGAAAATATCTAGATATGAATATGAAAGTGAGACGTGGTAAATGGAAATTGGAAAAGATTAAATAATGCATTTTTGAATTTGTAAATCTCTTTATATGTTCAATATTGGTTTGGTATGGAGTCTTTAATTTCTATCCTTCTTTCTCAAATTTGAAAACTTGTTTTGGTGCCTTCAATTGTAGAGTTTGTATGTATTTATGTCATGCAACCTTTGTTTGCTTCTCAAGCGATTTTGGTGGGTTTAACACCATTATTTTGGTGTTTGTAGGTGGCAAAAGAGGAGAAGGCACTAGTAGTTGTGCATTGGTATTTGATTCATGTAACACATCTGAATGATTGGTTTTTCTTTGAGTGTTGTGTTGCTGGGAAAGTGGGATAGGGGAGTGGGTTCGATTGGATTTGGTGATGGGATAGTCTTGGTTCTTATTTGTTCTCATGGTATCACATCTTTGAAAATATTGTTGGTGATGTAATGCACTGGGTGATATTTAAGGGGAGTGTGGGTTATACTAATTTTATATTTTGGATGCATGATTTCGTGCTATGGGCCATTAAAAAGTAATTTGGATTGTATGTTGGTGGTGTTAGATGAGCTTTGAATATTCTCTGACATGTAAGACTGCAAATAACTATTTATATTCAAGGGACAAATATATTTAACCAATTATAATACATTTTTTATTGGTACAATGATTTGACTACTTTTGTTTAATTTATGGATAAAAATTATTTTATAATTAGATATTAAGGCACTCCACTTTGGGGCCCACAGAGGACTACTTTTGTCCCCATCATAGAATTCCACACCACTATGGGCCCCCTCTCCCCTAGTTATTACAAAATTGGATCTTGACCCAGTTCAAGGAAGGAAGAAACTATCAAGTGAATAACTATATATAAAAATATTGGAAGACAAAAATTGTAGCAAAAGCCATAACAAAACCATATAACAATTTTCTGAAAGCAAGAAAAACTCTTTTTTGGTGGGTGTATTTAGTGACACGTATTTTTACTTCATATGATGAAACACTTCTTGCCCTTCCAACACAGATGTAGGTCATTACTTCTTCTTGTATATGTATTATATTCTCTCAACCTACACATTTGAGGGACTGAATAATAATTCATAATAAGTAGGCTATACTACCTTGACACAAAATTTTACGTGTTGCATTATTTCAATGATATACTATGTTTTCATATTGTTGTGTTCATGCTAAAAGGAAAATTGAATTTTGTGTGGTCACTTGTTTTTCATGTAGATGTTGAAACAATCATTTGTGTGAAAATATTTTTAAATTCATAAAATTCATTGAAATTGTAATGCATAGTTCTTTGCCAAATATGATGTATACTTGGGTTAGTTGTTCAATTGCCCCTTTAATATTTAACAAGTATTTTTTGTTTATACTATCTATGTGATTGAAATTAAGTAAATTGTCATTTCTATTAAAATTTTGAGTTGGTTTGTTGAATAGAAATTACTTGCTTCCCATATTCTAGAAGGTTGTGTGAATGTCACAATATCTATAATTTTCTTGATACCATGTTGCTTATATTTTTTATGATTTTGATATTTTATAAAGAGGCATAACTTATTTTTTCCTAATTGATCACACTCCCCATGCCTTCCACCATGTGCCTTTTGGTAGTTGAAGTTGCCCGCTACCGGATCCATACATACAAAATTGAAAAGGTAGCTTTTTTCAGGAACTATACCACCCAGGACAAAGGGCTACTGCTTTTTTAGTCGACTACTATTTGTGATAAGAAGCTCAGAGGAATGGAATTAGTGTTGGGAGAAAGTAATTGTCACTCCCCAGTTTCTTAAATTCTGGTGTAAGTGCTCCTTGGTTTGCTTGCACAATTAATTAAGAAGACTTTTCACTGTCTTCATCCAGGAACCTGATCCCTTTCTAGGTTCTTGCTAGGCTTAGACTATCAACTAAGTCTTGTCTCAACTCTTCTCCAAGAGCCTCACTCCTTGTGCTTCACCTTAGAGGACTGACACCACTTGATCTTGCAAAGCTCTCTCCTACACTTAGAAGAATCTAAGTGCCAACTTCACTCTCAAACTTGAACTGCTTGCAGGGATGTCAGAGATACTAGAATCATGCATTTCACATCCATTTAGATCCATCTTTGAGGACCTTCAATCTGTTGTCTTACCGATTCCAAGATTTTGCTTTGAATAGGCCTAATTGCTTGTAGCCCTTACCAGTCACCTTTTTTCTTTTCTTGTTCAAACTTTCCAAACAACCTAGCAAATAAACTTCACTTCCAGATACCCTTTTTGAGCCTTTAAATGTTTCACAGGGTTTCAGACCCCTGCCTCCTCCGTACAGTGGGTTCCTACAATCTAGGGCAAATAGGGCTAATAGGCCTAATTCCTAGGGTTTCAATGATCTCTTGCTAATTTCTCACACAAATGGATTGATTAAGCCTCAATCCTTCTAGTATTCTTAGGTAAGGTTATTCCCCACCTAGAACTGTACTTTTTTTGCATAGTACCTCCTTCCCCTGCCTATGTTCTTCAATTTTTCACCTTCAAACCTCTAACTGGGCAACTTTAGCTTGCCTAGGGTTTGTTAATACATCCTACTGATAGACTCTCCAAGACTCCTACCACTACATATGTATAGAGTAATGACTACCCTAGCAAATCCATCCATTCTCAGGAAATTCCTGTGGCTAGATTTCATGGGGGAGCCATGAAAAGACAAACTAATCAAAACTGAACCAGAAAAACCTCAAGACTCTAACCTATGAATTCAAAACACTAATTTAGCACAAAACAACTTGACTACTGAATGAAAAGACTTGAAACTTTACTATAAACACAAATACAATGCCAAATCAATATATACAAAGCATTTGATATCACTGTCACCTGAAAACACACAGAATTTATAGAAAAATAGAGTTCTTTCTATTCAAAAGTATAACTAACTACTTAATTACAATCTCCTGATCTTATAACTCGAGCCTCTTGCATCATAGATGCCTTTTGCCATGTTTCTAGGAATGTTGATCGATCCCACACTCCTAATTTTGAGGGGATCCAAGACAACTAAGTTGCATGCAACCTGACAAATGTTGTCATGCAACTTTGCAACAACTTTTTGCAACTTCCCATCATTGTGTCCTCTTCCTAACTTCTAGGACCTCTAACTCCTTGATTTTGAACCATCAACTCCCTTAACTGCCTCTTGGCATCTTTCTAACAATAAGGATGTGTTTAGAACACATTTAAGGCTCAACTTTCAAATTAACCTACTAAGCTAATTAAAGCAAAAGATACTTAACAAAGACTAATCTATGGTGACCTTAGTCCTAATGACTAATTCACTTATTCCATACACAAGCAAGACCTTCTAAGGTCCAAAATAAACACACTACTACCTTGACTTGGCTAAGGTCAAGTACAAGCCAAAAATGATAACTAGCAAAATGGAGGTTTTCCTAGGTGCTCCTGCACCAAATTCTCACCCCTATGCCTAGAACTACTCAAACCCTACTTCAAACGATGAACATATTTGGTTATTTTGACTTTAATATGTGCCATACTATTTGATAACTATTTTGACAATATAATTTTATAGGTGTTATTTCATAGGACCTAAACCTTGAATTGCAATAATAAGGGGCATTATATTTCCAAGTTCAACAGGTTTCCCTTTCAACATGCCTCCCTCCAAAATTGTTTATCGAGATTGAATGCCAGTTCCCTTCAAATTCTTAGATTGGTGGGATTTTTTGTCAAAAAGGGCCACTTTTAGTATTAATTGAAAATATAAGATGAGTTGGAATGTATGATTGAATATAATAATTGTCACCTATAATTTTCTCACTTTCGTTAAGCACAATTGCACTGGGGAAATGTAGGGTGATGGTATCCCCTATTTTGCCAGATAGTTTATAGTGGTTTGACCATTCCTTAAAAGTAGAAAACTACATGTAGGAAGAATCATTTTTTTGTTTTATGTTTTTAGTGAACAAATAATCTACCAAACATTATCTCTAAGGATGAAGCTTGTAGATTCTTTTATCTAAATTGAAACCAATTTGTATGTGGTACTATTAAACTCATAGATTGACCATTTTGTATGGGAAATTTACAACACACAAACCCACAACCTTGGTAACAAGTTTATATATTTCTTAGTTACTATATTTGATTAAGGTTAACAATTCTAAATTTTTAACAAAATTTCAAACTCTTTGCTAAGTGCATGTTTTATTATAATTCTTTTTCTATGTTTGATGTGCACATAAATTTGATTCAAAGTATCAATAAAGTGGGAAAATATTTGATGATTAAAGTCAAAAAGGTCGGTTGAAAGTTCTTAAAACTATGAAAACTATGACCGATCTCTGGATTTCAATATAGTTTTTTAGTTATTATTTAACCTTTTATTCATAGGATCAAGGTTGAATACTTTGTTTAATCATATATCTTCAATATTATAAAATTAATATATTGAGTAATATTTTGTTTGTGTTTTGATGACCCAGACATGAATCCTCCCAACATTTTATATGGTCGTTCAATTGTTGCTCATCCACATTAGCCACCTCTTATAATTTCTAATAAAGGATACGTTGCAAGAAATGACACTCCTTCAAGAATGATTCCTATTGCAAAATTGAATCCTTACCAAGGTAGATGGACAATAAAGGCTAGAGTTGTTACAAAGGGTCAACTTCATCATTCCAACAATGCAAAAGGAGATGGAATTTTTTTTAGTTTTGAACTGATTGATTTTGATGGTGGTGAAATAAGAGTAAATTATTTCAATTCTATTACAAATCAGTTATATGATCACATAAAAATTGGGAGATTGTTTACAATCTCAAAAAGGAGCCTCAAACCTGCATAAAATATTTTCAACCATTTAAAGAATGATTGGAAAATTTTCTTAGAAAGCGTTTCCATAATTGAGTTGTGTTTGGAGGAGGATAGCTCAATATCAAAGCAACACTTTAGTTTTAGACCAATAATTCAAGTTGAGGATATGGAAACTAATTCTATGGTTGATATCATTGGTGTTGTTTTATTAATCAATCCATCAAATATAATGTTTAGAAAGAATGTGAGAGATACTTAGAAAAGAACTCTTCAACTAAAGTACATGTTAAGTTGTAGAGTCAAGTTGACAATGTGGGGTGGTTTTTGTAATAAGGAAGGGCAACAAATCCAAGAACTGTATGATTTAGGAACTTTTCCAATTCTTGTTGTAAATGCTTGATAGATTAGTGATTTCAATGGAAAATCTATGGGAACAATCACCACAAGCCAACTTCTTATAAATTTAGATTTTCCAAAGTCAGAACAATTGAGATATTGGTTTGATATAGAAGGGATGAATCTATCTTCTCATCCTATTACAAAGGAAATATCATCTGTTAAACGAGTTGAAGCATTGACAACTATGGCACAAATCAAGGATGAAGGACTTGCTACATCTAATAAACCTAACTAGATTGTGATAAAAGCTACCTTATCTTTCATAAAGGTGAACAGTTTCTATTACACCACTTTCCCCTTGAAGATTGACAGTAGGCAATGCAAAAAGAATATGAACAATTATGGAGATGGTAATTAGTGTTATGAAATATGTGATAAGAGTTTCCTTGAATGTGATTATAGATATTTGCTTCAATGCCAAGTGCAAGACCATACTGTTTTGAATTGGGTTATTGCTTTTGAAGAAGTGAGAAAAGAAATTAAGAGTGTTATGGAAAAGGAATTAAGCATATTGAAGAATGAACAACAAGATGATGCCAAGTTTGGAAAAATTATACAAAAAGTTATTTTCAATAAATACATATTTAAATTGAATGTAAACGAAGGGACTTATAGTGATGAATGAAGGGTTCAATGCACTATCATAAGAATGAAAAAAATAGATTGTTCATCTGAAAGCAAGGTTTTATTAGACTCGATTGTTAAGCTCTAGTTTTTGTTACATTCAATCGATGACAATGGAAATTAACAAAAAGCTTAATACTTGTTAATTTTTGGTGACAAAGTAACGATTTAATAAATAATTGTAAATGAATGATGTTGGCAACATGGAAGTAGATACTCTCCATGGAAATAATCTTTTTTTTTTATAAAAAGAGAGGGGTAAAAATTTTATTGAAATTGAAAGAAGATCAGTACATAAGAATAAGGGAGCCCATCAGCTCCCACAAATGAAAACCCAGAACAACAAGAGCATACAAAACCACCAACCAGCCAGCCACCAGTAACTTATCCCTCCTTATCATCAGCAATAACCTCCTCAAGATCAAGAACATACTCAGGAGATAACTGTCCCCACCCCTCAATCCTCCAATCATCCTCATGCTCTGAAGCCCACTTGGCCAAACAATCAGCCGCCCTATTCCATTCATGCAGGATGTGGACAAATGACACCACTTCCAAAGTAGAGCACCTCTGCAAAATCTGTCTAACCACTATAGCAATCTGCCAATCAACATCAGCAACCCTTTTCTCAAGCAGCAAATTAACAATAATTTGCGAATCAGATTCACAGATCACCTTTCGCCAACCCAAGGCGCACGCACGTTCAATAGCCCAAAGAATTGCCAGCCCTTCCATAAGGTTGTTAGAATTCCACCCCTTATGGATGGAGAAAAGAAAAATGACAGAACCAGTACAGTCCCTACCAAGTCCACCAATACCAGTAGGCCCTGGGTTACCTCTAGAGGAACTGTCAGTATTAACCTTCAGAAACTCCATCGAAGGAGGCATCCATCTTCCAACCCTTTGAACCTTCTTTTTCACTCTCCTACCTCTTCGAACACAGACAGAGACAGGAGTCAACTCTTGTAACCCCAATCTATTCACAATCTCATCATCTCTTTTCTCCAACGGAAGAGTCACTTCACATTTGGCTTCCACAGTCTCTTGGAACATCCCAATAATTTTGTACCAAACCTGCTGAGCCATCAACTTTTCTTTGCAAAAAATCCTACGATTCCTTTCCAACCAAATTTGCCAAAGGATGAAAGTAGGACCAATGCTCCACAAAATCTGGAGAAAAGAGGCCTGGGAGGGGGGCCTTCCCAGATTACTCCAGAAGTCAACAAGAGAAGAAGCATGAACACAAGGATGTTTCCAAACACCCCACCACCAATGCCAGAGCAACATAGAATAGGAACACCGGAAAAATAAATGGGAAGAATCCTCCTCACTAAACCCACACAAAACACACATAGAGGGGCCTTGGAATCCACGCTTATGGAGATTCTCCCAAGTCAAACATCTATTCCAAGCAAGAGTCCAAACAAAACAATTACACTTAGGCCATGAAAACTTGTTCCACACCTGTTTCCACCAAGGGACCTCCACCCCCCCAAACTTACGAGAAAGCAACTCCTAATAACCGCTAGCGACCGTAAAAACACCCTTAGGGTTCGGGCTCCAAGCAAGAATATCCTTATCCCTAAGGGAGTTGCATTGTCTACTAGCCAAGATATTCTGGAGCACAATACCATCCTCCTCCAACCTGGGAACAGGCCACTCACCAGGATCCTTCCACCTAGCCACTTCCACTTGTCCACCAAAGTCAAACTTCTTAAAATCACTCACTCTAGACCAGCCGGCCTCTAGAAATCTCTGCGACAGATCCACCAAATTAGGGTACTGATGAAGAATGGGTGTGTAACCATCCCAAGAATCAGACCAAAACATAGCCTCATCCCCTTTATTACAAATCCAGAACAGGCCCTCCTTGATTAGCGCAACCCCTTTCTTAAGTGTTCCCCAAATCACCGAGCCTTTCCCAATCAGAGGAAATTTGGGAAGCTCCTCCTTACAAATCCCAGGAAGATACTTGTGGGATAAGATCCTAGCCCAGCTATGATCCTGTTCCACACACCACCTCCAGTAGAGCTTTGCAGCCAAAGCTAACCCGGACCAAGTCGCCTTCCGTAAACCAAGACCCCCCACCTACCTTGGGCTACAAACAACATCCCACTTAACCAAGCTCCATTTAGATGAGGACAAGCTACCCGCCCATAAGAATTGTCTAGCCAGAGAGTCCATCTCCTTCACAAACCCAGAAGGAGCAACCTGTAACATGCACCTATAAATAGGAAGAGCCTGCACCACAAACTTAAGCAAAAGAACCCGTCCAGCAAACGACAACCATCAGTGAGTCCAATGACTAACCTTCGCACAAAACTTGTCCAAGATATTCTGCCATGACTCCCTGGGAAGTCTACCAAAAGAGATAGGAATCCCCAGATAGGTTAAAGGGAGAGAATCAATCTGGAACCTCAAGATATGAGAAATCCTTTGCTGAATTGGTCACGAAGTATTAAAAAAGAAAATGGAGGATTTGTCTTCATTAATCCTTTGACCAGCCGCAGCAAGATAGATATCCAAGGCCTTGCGAAGACACGAAGCTTCTCTAATCTTGGCTAGACCCATCAAAGCTGTATCATCCACAAATTGCAAGTGTGACTAAGGAGGCAAGTCATTTCCCCACTTCCCCCCCTGAATCAAACCCAACTCCACATTACGCTTCACCAGCCTACCTAGACCTTCCGCCAGAAGAATAAATAAGTAGGGAGAGATAGGATCCCCTTGACGAAGACCCCTGGAAGCACTAAAAAGAGCAGTAGGCTCCCCATTAATCAACACCGAGAATGAAGTGGAAGTAACACAGCTCATCACCCACTGGATCCATTCCCCAGCAAATCCAAAAGCAGAAAGAATTTTTTGCAAAAAGGACCACCTCACTCTATCATAAGCCTTTGCCATGTCAAGCTTGATGAACATAGCCTTTTCTTTCGAGGATGCCATCGAATGAATGGTTTCCGTTGCAATGACCACCCCATCCAATATTTGGCGATCCTCCACAAAACCACTTTGTTCCTCAGAGATAAGACCACTGAGCCATTTCTTCAACCTTTCAGCAATTAGCTTGGAGATGATTTTATACACCACATTACAAAGAGAAATGGGACGAAATTGATTCAAACGATCCACCCCTTCACATTTGGGAATGAGAGCAAGGAAGGTAGAGTTTAAAGCCTGAAGCATCTACTTGTTTACCTGAGACTCGCGCACCACCTCCAACAGGTCCAACTTAATGATGTCCCAAAATTCTTGATAAAATTCCACTGGAAACCCATCAGGACCTGGGGCTTTCCCTTTCTTCATCTGAAAAACAGTGGCCTCTAATTCCTCCATCAAGATATCTTGCAAAAGATACTCATTCATCTCCCTAGTGACCAAAGAGGGAATACAAGCCAGAACTTGGTTTTCTTCCTCCGAAACATCTTGAGAGTCCTCCCGAAATAAAGAAGCATAGAACTCAGAAGCTTCTCTAGAAATATCCTGCAAGGAAGATAGTTGCTCACCCCTATCATTCACCAGAACAGGTATAGAATTACCATGCCTCTTAGCCTTCACCGAGTTGAAGAAAAATGCAGTGTTCTTATCCCCCTCCAGTAACCACTCCACTCTAGCCTTCTGCTTCCAAAAAATTTCCTCACGCAGCTCACACTCCTCCAAAGCTTTCCGGGCCCAGGCCTCTTCCTTGAGTAAGTCTTCAGAAAGACCACACTCCCTTATCTCCCGAGTGATGACATCCAAGACAGCTTGAGCATTAGCCTTAGCATGAAAAATATTGCCAAAGTAATGCCTATTCCACCTTTTAAGTTGATATTTTACATACTGTAGCCGCTTAGAAAAGGAATACATGGCAGTGCCAAAAGCAGGTCTTCCCCTCTGCCACCAATCAACCATATGCACCTGCAAAGAAGAATCTCTTAACCACATAAGTTGAAACTTGAAAGCAGGGGACCGTGTCACCCAAGCAGAAGAAGCAGAAAACTTAATAGGCCAATGGTCCGAACCCCTCCAGTCAAGAATCTCAGAGTCAGAAGACAGCCCTCCGCCAACCCAGAAACAAGACACCAAGAATCGATCAAGACTCTCCGCAATACAATTCTCCCCCAATCTCCTATTGTTCCAAGTAAACTTCCCATTTTGAGGCTTAATGTCAACTAGGTTCAAAGCAGAGATGCTATCACGAAAAAGGAAAGCAGAAGGTTCCAGTCTCGCAACACCACCCTTCTTCTCATCTATCTCAACAATAGCATTGAAATCCCCTGCAACAATCCAAGGGAACAAAGGAGCTAGGCTCCGAACATAACTAATATGAGACCACAATAACTTCTTACCAAGAAAATCAATAGGCGCATAAATGTTAGAAAGAAGAATAGTTTCCCCCAACTCCAGACTTGAAACAACCACAAAGATCGAAGACTTGGAGGACACCCACCAAAGCGGGCGAATCTTCAATGGATTCCATAGGCAAGCCACCCCACCTGCATTACCATGAGCCCCAATACACTGGCAACTACCCTGCACCCAAAGTTTAGGCATCAACCCCATCATACCTTCAATAGTTAACTTAGTCTCCTAAAGAAAAAGAACATTAGGAGAATGAGAATGCAACAAATCCCGAATAGTTTTTTGTCGAGGGCCACTGTTCAAGCCCCTTACATTCCAGGAGAGGACATTCATTTTAGAGGATTAGAGAAATGTGAATCCAAAGTCTTTACAGACCCAGCCTCCACTAGAGACTCCCCCATCAACTTTAATTTCTCCAAATCCTTCTTTCTCCCTGCTTTAGAAGACTTCTCTACAACCCCTTTCTTTAGGTCCTTCTGAAGAATTCCCAGTGAAGGAGAAGCCTTATTACCTTTTACCAAGCTAGCTCCTGATTTCACCAGAGGGCTGGAGAGCCCTCCTTCCCCTGACACCAGCTCCACAGAAGGCTCAGGCCCCCCAAGTACCACCAGACTCAGGTCCGATTCCAACCGGGTAGCCCCAACTTCCTGAGGAGATTGGATGTGCTCTGGGAAACTGCCTTCTTGAACCCCTTCTGAAATATAGTGATCCACAATCAACAATCCCAGATTCACCTCTTGATGACCAAGGTCATCAAGCACCTCAAATCTATTACAGGAATCTCCATCCCGGCGATCCTTAAAGGTCCTCTTTTGGCCTCAATTCCTATTGCGGGCCTTGGCAAGAATGAAACCCTCAGCATCCATAGCCTCAGTTGGCACTGTCTCCTTACCCTTGCCACCCTTTGGGGGGTTGCGAGGAGGTTGAGTTGACTGCATCCCTGGAGGTTTAAACTTTGGACATCTTCTCTGCAAATGCCCATATTCACGACAGAGACGACAACAAAAAGGCAAAGTTTCATAGTCAAGCTGTTGCAACCAAGAGCATGAGCCAGCGCGTATTTCCAAAGAGTCTGGGAGAGGGTTATTCAAATCCATTTCAACACATATACGAGCAAAAGTCATTACCTTTCTGTCCAGAGTTTGTTGAGAAGGACCCACCGGTTTTCCTAGTAATGAAGTAACTTGATGCAATATGTCATTGCGCCAAAATTCCACTAGAAATCTAGGGAGGCGAACCCAAACTGGCACCTGATTCGGAAGCTCCTCTGAAGGATCAAAACCCGCATGCCATGGCTTAATGAATAGACCAACTTGGTTGTGGAAGTAAGGCCCACCTTCAAAAACTCTATTGCGATCCGCCATGCAATTAAATGTCATCATGAAATAGTTGTTGGCTAACAGCATTATTTCCATCTCACCCTCAGGGGACCAAGAGCGATGCGCCCATGAATCCAAAAATTGGAGCGAAACCCTCATTCCCAAAAATTTGCATAGCAAAGCATGTTTTGAGAAATACTCGATGTCCTCCGCAATCGATTCAGGTTGGATAACCAGCACTGGCCTTTCCTTGGAACGTTCAAGGCACCCATTTGTCTTCAGAATACGAGAACCACCCACATGAACAAATCCATCAGTACTTGAGTCATTTGAAAACAAAGTATTATTAAAAACTTTCGGAGAGCAAAATGAGGTCGAAGACCCAAAAGCAGCTCGAAAATCCAAAGGGGATTTGACCCCTGATGACTCCCCTTGAGCCATGCAAAAGCGGATCTCCAAACTTAGAGCAAGAAAACTGAAAACCCACCCGCAGAGCCCGAAGGAGGTAAGGATCGGACCAAAGGAGAACCACAAACCACTAAAAAGTGGCAGCCGATAGAGAAGAACACAGCAAGGAGAAACCCCAGGAGAAAAAGCTTATGCCCCAGCCGCAACCCACACGCCAGGAGAAGAGAGCACACCGGCGAAAGACACCACCCTTGCACCCTAAACACACCCCACCCACCAGCAAATACTACCCAGACGCAGAGAGAGGACAAAAAATAAACATGCAAAGAGGGCGAAGCCCTCATGCATGTCGCGGCCACACACAGGGAGCCGCTTCACTCAACGCCATCCTTCAGCCAAGCTTCTCCATGGAAATAATCTTAAATAGATATAATATTTTTATAATTTGAAAAATAAAAAAAATTATGTGTATCCTTTTTGTTATCAAAGTTTTGAAAAAATTTAAATAAACTATACTTCAAGATGTCTATTTTTTTAATCAATTTGTCACATATAAAAGTGTGATACACACCTCTAGAAGAATATCTATTGCCGTACTTTATATAGATTATTAAGATATATATGCTAATATATACACAAAGTAAATAAACTTCAATAATAATATCTCAAAGTAGTTTATATATCTATTAAAAATATATATCCTAGATATTAAATAAGATCACTACTATTATATTTATTACCAATAGCAATTATTAAATGACATCCCTAATATTTTTTTTTTAATAAATTTCCACGAATTATGCCCAATTTTCATTGCGGGAAGTCGTGCAATTTTCCTGTTACAAATATCATGGGACGGATGAAACCCGATAACTATTATCCATTTCTGTGTAATGATATAGTTAGGACTGCCTATGACAGATGTCATCTTGACCCTTTAACTTCTCCTTCACGCCAGATAACCCATGTCAACAATTCTCTATATAGGCCTATACAACCTACTCGGTACCGTTTTAACATCTCGTCTTTCAGCTCTGTCTTTGTTTCGCGGGCTCTGGTACATCACATCATCTTGGCTTTTCATTTGTGTGCGAATGTTTTTCTAGGTTTTTATTTTTCCTTACTATGTTATTTGCATGCAGCATACAGCAACTGGCAAGTCGGTAATCATGTCTTCTTCAAACAACAGAAACGCTTCGGGTGCAAAGGCTTCGAGGGGAGGCGAGGCCAACTCTGGTTCCAAGGGAGGACGTTCAGTAGCGGCTCCTGCGCCAGATAAAATCAACGGCAGGGCAACCCCCGCGAAGCAAGGCCGTACCAGAGAGAGACCTGTCAGCAAGTTTGAAGATCTGATAATGCACGGAGTAAAGCCATGGGATTCTGATGCAGACGAGTTCTACGATGGTCTTGTAAAGGCTCGCATAGAGCTTGACAAAGAGATGGACGCCATGGATGCCAAAGATGCTCGCTAAATAGCTGCTTGTCGCTTTGCATTAGATAGTTTTCTCACGCATTTCCATTCTAGTTTGTGATTTTAGTTTGTTTTAGTAGATCGCCTGTAACCCCTTTGTTTTTTGTAGGGGCGATGTGAATTTTTAGCCCTAATTCCTGAAAATCGCAACATTGTGGTTTTTGTTTCTGTTGCACTTTTGTGTGGAAAAATGTGAATTGTTTCAGGTTTCATGCACTTTATAATATCACAGTCTTTGATTGCAGTTATAATGTAATTGCATTTGTCTATTGTTGTTCATGGTTTCACCAACCCTGTGTTATAATGGAGCTCATAGGAGGTTCCTTTTGTTCCTTCCTCTTTGCGTAACCTCATACAATTGAAATGGATTTGATTGTGGTAGCTGAGGTCTTGAAAATTGATTTGGTTATTTATTATTATGCCATGTTTTTCAATGACTGAAGCAAGCATTTGTTTATTGGAATTTTTCTCATTCTCAGCGAATGATTTACAGAATTTCTAAATGGTTTTCTAATTTGGTTCGAGGGTTTTAATCATGAATGAGGGCAAATCTTTCTTTTTCTTTCCACGGGGTAAAATGACGAAGAGAGATGCCCTCGGGCGTGACGACATGAATGTCTGGTATGAGCGCCATTGACAATTTTACAGGCGCTTTCGCCTATCCACACCCACTGTCTGAATTACCAGTGTAGTGGAACTGGTATTTGTAGGTGATGTGCGCCAAAGAGGACCTAGGTGAACTGCACTTAGATGAATGCTACACTAGGAGTAGGGATTGATATGTATGGACAAATAGTCCTTCAGATTTGCTGCCTTAGGGCGCGGTACCATTGAGGGGGCTTCACCACCATCTAGAAGTATGGAGAGACGGGTCATATGTTATTCGAAAACCGTCGGAATCTTTCCCACTGGCTTACGCCGTTTTTAATTTACTTGGTCTTTTTAAACGGCAAGAATTTGTTTTTGTTTTTACGCCGAAGGCGTACCTTATTTGAACTTTCCAAGTTCATTTTTCCTTTCAACGGTTTAAATGCACGGAGACAGCATGAGCATGGTTGACAGTGTGGTTATTCTCAACCGTCGATTGTTTAAGGGTACGGTCCCATGGAAGGGGGCTTCCTAAAAAATTTCAGCGGTGTTGCTGAGATTTTTTAGGAATATTTTAAAAATGGTGGTCCCATGAATTCAATTTTGCAATTTAGCTTAAAAGTTTGAGCTCCAAAATTCAAGGGACGAAGTGGAATAGTTTGATACAAATTAATAAACAAACAAAAAATCTCTCATTTTTTAGTTTTTTTTAGGAAATTAAAATTCAAAGTAATAGACAAGTGGCAGAAAAAATTCCTAAAAAATTCTTAAACTGTAGGGGCAATTTCTAGCACCACCTCAATTTTATGCGCTGAAATTTGCAGTCCTAAAAAGTAGGGGCTGTTATTTTTCAGGAGGAGATTCCAATTAATCCTGTAGCATAATTTTTTTTGCTCCACAGGAACGCTTGATCCATGAAAATAGAAGCCCAAGCCCTGCGATGGAACCATACAGATAGACAGCCTAAGCGTTGCATTTAATACCATCATTATGCGCTTATCTGACTTTCGATGCCTGCATTTTGCTGCGATAACTGAATCACAGGCAACGCTCGAGTGTAGGAGAGGGAATCGAGATCCAATGCATGTTTATATTTTAGAAAATTACATGTCTAAATTTTAGATAATGCCTATATTTACGGCGAAAAGTAATCGGCGCAAATTGTTGTTTGTGTGTATGGCACGTATACATAACCAAATTTAATTTAATTAAATAATTATTGCTTGCTGTCCTTTCCTCCTCGAGCTTTTTCCTCCATCAACACCCGTCAATTTCTTCTCTTCTCCCCTCCATCTCCGATCTCCTCCTGGCCTCCTTCGTCCTTTCTCCCGTCATCCGCTCCTATTACATCATTCCTCTGTCACCTCTCCTTCGACACCTCCAACTCTCCTATTCTCTACTTATCTCTCCGCTCCCTTCTCCCGCAGCCTGAGCTCACTCCGCTTCCTCCTTGGGTCTCTTTCTTTACCCGTGCTCCAAATCCACCGTTCATCCTTCTCTTCCCCGAGCTCCAATTCCTCTGATCTCCATTCTTTCCGTATCCCTTTCTCCACCCCGTACCCCGTATACTCCTGTTACCTCCGGATCTCCTTTATCTCCTTTTTCCCCATCCCGTACTCCGTTTCCTCCCTGCCACCTACCATCTGTCTCCTCTCGCTTCTTCCAGCCTTCTTCCGCTGCTAACTCTTCTTAACTTCTCTACTCCTTCCTCCGGCACTGTCTATAGCGGCGACAATTTGCACCGGCGACCATGGATGGGCATCCGATGGCCTGCCATGCCTGACATACCTGCGTAGCACAGCCTCCTCTGGGTTCCTCGTTTCTCTCCACCCGTGCATGTCAGTACTCCACCCGTACATGTCAGACAGTACCCGTTTCTCGCCGGACAAAATGCACTGACGGAAAGACTGACTGATGGATGTTGACGGAGATTGGGGAACGGAACGGCGGTTTCAAACGGATGAACAGCGGACGGGCCGAGAACGACAATTTAAATAGTTTTTAGAATGAGCGGCAATTTTAAGAGCGGGATATTTGAAATTTGAAATGGTCATATATCCTGTGTATTCATTCCAGAAACTCATTTTGGATGCAAGCAAGGAGGAATATGGTAGATTTGTCAAACTAGAATGCCAACCCCTCCGTCGTGTTCTGCTGAAAGCGCATATATTTTGTCATCCGTTATAACGGCTTCTGCAGAAAAGCGGAAAATGTAAAATTTTACAGTATTTCAAGGTTTCGTTCAATCTCGGCTCCAAATCAGTCATTCATTTGAATTTTTGTTTTCTTTGTCTAATTTCCCCTTTTTTCTGACTTACTTTTAGCACAGTGGACTGAGAATAGCCTGGGTACTGATATTGTTCAGCCGGAGGGTGTGGCGCTCGCAATTTTGCCAGCTGTTCAAGCTGCTTTAAATGTAGATCTGGTAAGGAGGAATCTGGCGGTGGAGGAGGTAGTGGGTTCGAGTTCTCTGGAGGGCGGGGAGGATCCAGAGGAGGCGACTTTGGCTTTGGGTCTTCCTATAACACTGGATCTGGCGGACGTTCTGGATGGAAATCTGGTAACTGGATTTGTGGCAGGTAAAACAAATTGCTCCACGATGCCCATCAAATTTTATTGACCTTACTGTGTTTTTTTAAAAATTATCAGTCTTCTTTTTCGTTGCCTACATTTTGTGTACCGGGTAACCATATGGAGATTTAAAGAATGTTATCATAGTTGATGATAACCTGTTTGTTATAAACTGCAGCCAGAAAATGTATTTCCCATAAAACCATTTGATGGTAAATGTTTAGATATGGAACTTTTGAAGCTTATTCATTTCTGTAAAGTGGCTGCAAAAGCTGATGATGTAAGAGAAGCTTTAAGAAAGCGGTTGAATGCTTGTGATAATGGGACTTCTACATATATGTAGTTAAGAATCTTTTGCAAGACGAAAACAATCAGAGATGAGACGATGTCCGCTCACAAGATCACTTCAAAGAAATTTAAAAGATAATATATAGTAATTGTAAATCGAGTAGGGTTCCTCCACAAAGAAGCATAATCATAAGAGAAGTGAAAAACAGAAAAATTAGATTATGAACTGGAAAGTAATTTAGAGAAAAAGAAAAACCTCTCTTTTGCTTCTCAATTTCATTCTAGATGAAATGACCGTAATGGGAGGAATAATGAATGTTTATTCAATTCATATGTCAAATATATATATATATATATATATATATATATATATATATATTTTGAATAAATATAATTTTTTAAGTAAACAAAATTTTCTCTTTGCAAAAAATAATAAAATCTTAAAGGGATATTTTGCAATAGACTTGTCATTACTACATGCGGGCATACTGTAATGTTGAATTTAAAATTACCAGGTTCAATTTAAAGCTTCCTAAATGTATTCTTACGAGAATTTTACTGTTTGCTAATGTTGGTTTTTTTGGTCATTGATGTTGTTGCAGGATTCTTTTGAGTTTGCCATGTCCCTATTCTATGTGTTAAATTCATTATAGAATTTGGGTTGGAGTTAATGAAAGCTCTTGTTTATGTCATAGATTGGTTCATCATCAAAATTTTGTGTTGATGAGAAGGCCTTGGGAGTCTTGTTTTGTAAGATTTGTTAATTAAGACTCATGTTTCTTACCATTGAGCACAATATTAATCCGAATGTTGTATGTGTATCGTTGGTTATGTATGCTTGATTTATTCAAGCCAATCTATCACACAGCACATCACATCTATACAGAAGATATTGCCATAAGATAGGTTATATGCCCATGTGTTTAAGGAAAGCTATATTCTTTGTCTTATGAATCCAAAGTTATTTACTAGGCTCTTTTACAAGTTCATGCTCCATGAAGCCTTACACACTTGGTCCTCAATATAATGAGTTCAAACTAATGTTTAAAATTTAATATTATTGAATCTTTTCTCCAATTCTTGGTTGCAATATATGCATCTTCTATCTTGGCTATATTAAATGCTAAAATGATAATTCACATTTATTCAAGCCTTTTAATACTATGTTTCTTTTATTGGTGTAGAGAGCAGACTTATAAATAGAAAGTGAGTAGCATGATCAAAGAGGACACTTTATAAAGTGATCTATGTGACTAGAGGAAATGTTATATATTTCAATTTTCAAAGCTTATGGTTACAATTATGAATCTTTGATTCAAAGCCTTTTATTTAGCTATATAAATTTGATGTGGATTTATGGATGTCTTAATAGGTTGGTACTCTAATTTGGACAAAGGGAGTAGACTTCAAACTTGAAAGCATTCACAATATAAAGAAAGCTTTGCCTAAGATTTGAGAGGAAAAAGAGGACTCTAAAAATGTTGAGCGCTTAGGAAGAGTAGTTCTTGAAATCGTTGTAAATTCATAAAATATCTGATTGTAGAGAATGGATCACTATCATTTAGGGTTTTTGTCTTCCTATTAGAGGACCATCTTCCTCATTTCTATGATCTTGAATTGAATAAATTCTTTGGGGATGACAACCCTTCCATGTAGCATAGATTTTTACATCTAATCTATGTAAAGTTGATGTTATCAATAGATGAACTTTTTGTGTACAAAATTTTATCCTCTTAAAGAATAGATCAAATGTGTTTTGCCCAATCTACTTTATGTTCTATATCAGCATCTAAAACAATATGAAACCATGGGTGAAAAAATAGAGATAGTATCAATGTCATGCACTAGTATCCAAAGTATTACAAAGAAATTGAAATTCTAAAATGTTGGATTCACAAGATAGTGGTAATTTTTAATTTTATGCATCATCTTCAAAATACAAATATGCACTCAAAACATACCTAGATGGTTATAAATAACCTAAAGTATTAATAATATATGTATATTTTAACACAAAGTCACACATTGTCCCGTGATAGTTATTTCCCAAACATTTGTATTATTGACGAAAGTATTGATAACATTTGTATTATTGATGAAAGATGTGCCACAAATTTTTTGGGTTAATCTACCAAATTAATGTCATCATCATATTAACAAGGGGTACATCATTAGAATATAGTGATGACATACTGTCCCCTGTTATTTATTTCTAATGTTGAAAAATACATTGTCCCCTATTAGTTATTTCTAGACATCTTACATTCTAATGATGTCCCCTGTCCACTTTTCCTACACAGGGGACAATGTGTTTCCCAATACTACAAACAATGTGAGCATTTTTTTGTTCCAATCATATCAAGAAAGTGAAATGTCATTTTCACTATAACCAAAGAGTTGTTCAAAAATTTGAAGGTGGACTTCATTACATAACTAACAAGGGACAATGTGTTTTCCAATAGGGGACAATGTGTTTTCCAATAGGGGATAGTGTGCTTTCCAACAGGGGACAACATGTTTTCCAACAAGGAATAAAAAAAGACAGTGTGTTTTCCAACAGGGAACAAAAAAAATGACAGTGTGTTTTCCAACAGGGAAATAACTAATAGGGGACAATGTGTTTTCCAACATTATTTGCAGTGTTGGAAAACACACTATCCCTTGTGGAAATAATTGACAAGGGACAGTGTGTTTTCCAACACTGTAAATAATGTTGGAAAACACACTATCCCTTGTTAGTTATTTCCATATTGGAAAACACACTGTCATTTTTTTTGTTCCCTGTTGGAAAACACACTGTCCCCTATTGGAAAACACACTGTCCTCTGTCGGAAAACACACCATCCCCTGTTAGTTATTGAATGTTGGAAAACACACTATCCCCTGTCAATTATTTCTAATGTTGGAAAACACACTGTCCCTTATTAGTTATTTCCAATGTTGGAAAACACACTGTCCCTTGTTGTCAAGGACAATGTGTTTAACAAAAAAATGACAGTGTGTTTTCCAATAGGGAAATAACTAATTAGAAATAACTGATAGGGGACAGTGTGTTTTCCAACATTATTTATAGTGTTGGAAAACACACTGTCCCTTGTGGAAATAATTGACAAGGGATAGTGTTGGAAAACACACTGTCCCCTAATAATTATTTCCCTATTGGAAAACATTGTCATTTTTTTGTTCCCTATTGGAAAACACACTGTCCCAACTGATTCTCTTTTTTTGCACTTAGATATGATTTTTCCTTTTCCTTGTTATCTATTTCCAGTTGTATTTGTTCCATGAAATTCTTAAGTTCAAGAATCTTTGAGTTCATTTGTTCAACTCCACTTATAACATCATCTCTCACATTCTTTACTTGCACAAATTCATATGCAATACAAAACCTCTTGACTTTATCCACTTCTACATTGCCATTTTCCCATTGCACATACTGCACATGCACCTTCCTCAATCTCTTCAGTCAATACACTATCTATCTCATTCACTTTGGTCTACTTCTTCAGATTCCTTTTCCATTTCAACTTCTCAAGGGAAGGAAGAATCTCTTAAGTCAATACATTATGTGTTATCATTCTTCCAAACCATTTTTCACCATCCCCCTCCATTATACCAGCTCAAAAACGTTATCCCTATCCCTATCCAAAAACATTATCCCTATCCCTCATTGAAGCTAAATCCAATTTGGGTGCCTATGTCCCATAATCCACCATCACATCTCCCCCTCCTAATAAGTCTATTTTGGGTCCTTCTATCCCTTCCACCCTACCACCCCTATCTCCCTCCTTCCCTCTCTTCCTCACACACACCCTTACCTCTCTTCCTACACCTCCCTCTTTCCCTCTCTCTCTCCCTCCCTCCCTATCTCTATCTCCACTCACCCTCTCCCTCTCTACCTACCTTTCCCTTAATCCATCCCATCCCACCTCTCTTTCTACCTACATCTCCCTCCTTCCCAACTTCCCCCCTCTATCTACTTCTCTCTCCCCTTCCCTCTCTACTTTCCTGATCTTTATCTACTTTTCTTTTCTACCATTGTTTATGATGAATTTATATCACTTATATTTATTCTTGTATATATTTCTAAAGAGACTTCTCCTTTGTACTAGATCTTTATCAATACGATCATTGTTTTAAAAAACTCTAGTTGCTCTATCACTTTCTTCTTTAATAATTCATAGCTTTTGTAAGGAATTTGAATATTTCAAACTCTCATCAACAAGCCTTATAAACACATTTGAGGAATATTATGAATGATTAATTACAATGATTGCATCAATTACATGGTAAAAAGGATCCTTATTGAATTGTTTAATTAATCAATTATAGTGTAAATATGGATAACATTAATCATTTATAGTTTCATCAGTTCATTATTCAATTAATCATTTATAATGAAAATATGGACAACATTGGTAAAAAGAATGTATTAACAAAAATTCCATATTGAACTTAAGAATTTCATGGAAATAATACATTCCTCTATACTTCACTCTATCACTCCTCTCTCACCATCCTTCCTAACCTTCCTCTTCCCATAGGTGGAGAGAGGTATAGAGAGATAGAGGGATAGGGGGAGGCTTAACATTGTTAGAAAGTGAAAAAAATTCCATCGTTGGAAAGCTAATAAAGAACCTAACATTACCCATGTGTTCAATTTTCTTGATATTGAACCAGATGCAATCTTAATGGTGAGCATGAACCTGATTATGTGAAAATTTGTTGAATTTGGAAAAAAGATGTCTCTGGTCTTTGGGAATGCCCTCCAAGTCTTTGGGTTGGTATTCCAAGGCAAATACCAAAGCTAAGGCTCGGGGATTCCCAATGCAAAATATCAAAGGTCCATGACATATTTGGCTTAATGAGCACAGGGGAAACATATCAAAGGTCCATGACATTGATATTCCATGACATGATCCATAAGATGGTTGAAGACTATGTTGACAACATTCTAGCCAAGTCCAAAAAGAGAAAATATCACATAGCAACCCTTAGTGCCATCTTTGACAGGCTGGAGGAGTACAAGGTCAGATTAAACCCTAAGAAGTGCATCTTCGGCGTACAATCAGGAAAGTTCCTAGGATATAAAGTGTCAATGAGAGGCATTGATGTGGATCTAGCAAAACTAAAATCAATCCTCGAGATGGAGGCATTGAAAACATTAAAACAATTGAGAGGTCTCCAAGGCAGACTCCAATCCATCTGACAATTCATAGCACAACTAGCAGACAAACAAAAACAATACTCTCACCTACTCCACAAGGGAGTAGTGTACAAATGGGATATCAAGTGTGAAGAGGAATTCAACAAAATCAAGGAATACATACTAACACCACTAGTCTTAATGCCACCAATCCCAAGAAAACCATTGATTCTATACGTGTCAGCAACAACAATAGCCCTTGGAGCTCTTTTAGCTCGGCATGGCGAAAATGGAGCAGAAAGGGCTATCTAAACGAGTCTTGGTGATAATAAAAAAATCCAAAAGAATTAGAAAATGTCTTGAAAAAATGGTTACTTCGGCGAAAACCTAGTAAACAGGAGTCTTGGTGACAATAAAAAAATCAAAAAATCAAAAAATCTGAAAAAATCAAAAAAGGATTGAAAATAGTAAAGAAAAAAATCATCCTCTAGTGAAAACTACTTCGGTGGCATTTTGGGCAAGTACCTTGGTGAAAACCTAGCAAACAATCACCTTGTGTAATAAGCACTTTCCATCCATAGGATCTTTATGACTTGTTCTGCATAATCCATCCATTTCAATTCCATCATCCATTGCATTCAGGTCTCCATCCATCACTCATCCACCCACATCACACCATAGCTTAGTCTTGTTTTCGTATCATGATCCCTCCTAGTACTACTTGGCCCATCCTTAAGGTCAGTTTGTCCTACCTTTATCAGAGTAGTCTATTGCAACACGTTGGGGGTATGTTCTTATCAGATCGGATTCGTGTATATTCTTAAAGTCCTAAATATCAGAAAATCCAAAAACATCATAAAATCAAAAAATCTAAAACCATCACAAAATCAGAAAATCCAAAAACATCAGAAAATCAAAAAATCCAAAAACATAAAAAAATCAGAAAATCCAAAAACATCAAAACATATCAAAAAATCCAAAAATAGGTCAAAAGGTCAAAAAAAAGTCGTATCATCGAACTACAGGTCTTTGAGCCTTGAACGTAGGCAAGGTTGATCTTTGATAATCCCTCGAGACACTTAAGTCACTCCTTTAGGAGTTCATCATAATAAACTGATATCTCATCATGTATATCGTCATCTGTAAATCGGTCAAGTCGTCAGTCAAACTATGTGGTCTCTACGTGTATAACATAGGCAAGGCTAATCTGTTGATTAGCCCTTGAGGCCCCTAGGATAGGTCTTTAGGTTAGTCTCTCGGTCAAAATCTCAGAAAATCCTAAAATAGTGGAAAACCAAAAAAATCAAAACATCTAAAAATATCAAAAAATACTGAAAACAACCTCAAAACATTGCAAAAGATCAAAAACATCCAGATATTTGAAAAAATCCATCCACCTCATCTCGCTTGCACCTGCAATAACACCATCCATAATAAAATGATCGTCATCCTCAACCTTTGGTAAAATAGTTAGAAACAAGTCTAGTAGCTTAAAAGTAAAACTCAAAAATGTCAAGTCTCAGGTTTAAGTCAGTACGTAAACAAGTTGGTCAATTATTTGTGTCGATAGTCCATCATCCAAATAGTCCCATATCAATCATCTAATAACATCATGTCCTAGGATGAATCCTTCCTACAAGGGGCATATTTATCAGAAAGAACACTTTGGATAAATGAAATGACGTGTCGCCATCCACTAACATGTTCTAGGATGTATCCTTCCTACAATGGACATTATCTTTTGGCAATAGTTTCAGTTCTTATCCTAAAAAACACATTCCCTTTTGGTTAGCGGTATTGAAGAACATCAACTTGTTTGTATGCTTTATCTTTTTCTTTTGACTTATCTTATTGTGCTCAGTCCAAGGACCTCTCGATGATATTCGAGCGAAGGATTTAGAGAGATAGGAATGGGGCAACGATCACTATCCTTTTGTCTACTATGCTTGTTGGACGTTCTTGTAAAATAACTTGGAGAATACTTTCTTTGTTAGATATGTATAGAGGATGTTTTGGACAGCTTGTTGACTATTGCATTGACTGGTTATACCTTTCTGTGTTTTGGTCTGAGATGTTTGAAACTTCTAAAGTGCATCCTAGCAAGGTTTTTGTATGTTAGGTGTGAACAAGAATACTCCTAACTATTTGTTGAGTCAAATTCCATCACACTAAGTACCACGCCATCTTGGACCCATGCATTTGTCCCCAACTTACTAAAGTCTCATGATTTTCATCTACAATTAAATCCACCAAAGTTTCTCCAACCTGATAAATAAAGTATGCATATTATAAAAAATATCTATATGGAACAATCCATTCTAAATTTTACAAGGTCCATAAAATAAAAAGGAATGAGCAAATAATAAAAACTGTAATTAACAAAGTCACACATTAGAGAAGATCTTAAGATTCTTACATTGACAAGAAAATTTACAAGGTCCATAAAATAAAAAGGAATGAGCATGATGGAGACCATTTACATTACCATGATTGTTAAAGAAGACATTCATATTTACCTGGTAGTAAGTGATGTATATTTCTACATATAAACATCTATATATTCACAATCCATCATAAATAATACTTAGTGAAGTCCACCTTCTAAAGTATAACCATAGTCTAATTGTCCATTCATGAGATAATGGTGAGGTTATACACTGCTACCATATACTTACTTACCACATAACACACTTACACTTTGAAGAAAATCATTTAATGCATATACACTTTTTATCATTTTGTGATATGAACAATTGTCATTTAACACACAATGATGCCCATGAAATGTAATATGGCTAGTGGGTAAGCGATTCCTGTTTTATAGGCATGTACATCCTTTTTTAATAGTGTTTCCATTTTTTTTGTTGGATCTCTATAACTGCCTTATCTAGATATATAAAAACAGTAGTCTGCCATATTATAATATAAAATAACTTATTTTTTTAGTTTATTAAATCTTCCATCTATGCATGAAAACCTATGTGCATTGCAAATATTTTGAAATTTTGGTATATTTTAACTTTGATCAATTCATTTTTGTATGAATATCTATTAGAGAATTCAATCATCCATGGTGCAAGAAATTTTTATTTTATATATTTAATTATTTTCATATCTTTGAAATCTTCATATCTTCATTATTTTCTTATATAGTTAGTTAAACATTAACATTCCATTGACCTAAAACCAAAAAAGTATTGCACTAGGAAAAGTGTATTGTGTATTACGGATTATGGTGCAGTTCACTAGTAAAAGTGGGTTAAGATTGATTATACCCTAACATCCCCCTGAAATGTTAAATAAAATAAGCTTAAGCAATAAATCATTGGAATTTCATAAGGAAACTCAAAATCACATAGATTTAAAGAACTCAATAAAATGTGGTTTATTTAGATTTTAGGAGACCTATGGAATTGAAATGTAAAACATATTAGGAAATAAAAATGTAATTAAATTTGAATTGATAATGATTATTAATTTGTGAAGGAAAATAAAATACACCATATTAGAATTTAAAAGCCCTACAAATAAAATAGATAACTTAGATGACATAGAAATATATTTACAAGTATATATATGTATTTTTTATTAGTTATAATGAGAATCATGAATTCAAATCCTTTTGTAATAAGCATTAAGTAAAAGTCTTGAATTTGGAAATACCCTGCTACCTTCATTCGCCAAGCCAATTTATCCAAAGTTAGACTGGAAGAAAGTTTGTAATAAGTGGTAATCATAGGGTGGACTCACGAAGTTAGGCTGGAAGGAAGTAGGATCACAAAATGGAGTTCCTCGAAGTGGGAAGTTAGTGCGCAATTTGCTGCAGGTTCGAACATCAGTTTGAACTCCTATCTTTAGCTTAAGAAGTGAAATTCTATTTTAGGAAGGTTGTCCATAGTAAAATCCTCCATGATGACTGTTCATTGCTGAATTTCAGGTCTAGGAACCTTCTCTTTTCCTTGCCCTTTTCCTTTTTTTTAATAAGTAACCTATTCTAAGGTTCATTGCACATTGTAAAGCTAAATCTTAAGCTAAAGATAGGAGTTCAAACTGATGCTCAAACCTGTAGCAAATTGTGTACTAACTTCCCACTTTGAGGAACTTCATTTTGTGATCCTACTTCCTTCCAGCCTAACTTCATGAGTCCACCGGGTTGTGATTACCACTTATTACAAGACTTTCTTCAAGCCTAACTTCAGAGAAATTGGCTTGGTGAATGAAGGTAGCAGGGTATTTCCAGATTCAAGACTTTTACTTAATGCTTATTACAAGAGGAGTTTCCATATTCAAGACGAGTTTATTACAATGAGCCCAAGACTGTTGCAGCATCTTTCCAGAGCTCTGGGGGTGTTTTTTTATGAGGTTTCAAGTGCTCTTTCCTTGTTAAAAGTGTTTGGTGGTGTTTGGGAATGAAATGATGGATATTTACTATTTTTGAGTGAAATCCTTTTCTATCTAGCCCTGAAAATGACATAGCTCTGAATCTCCAAAAATTGAGTATAGCTTTCATACCATATAATATCATACACATAAGCTTTAAATTGGCAAAATAAATTTGGTGATGAGGAGATAATTTATGCAAATTGAAATATACCTCCCTCTTAAGATGTGCCTATTGATTAAGTTTCTCAACACTCATCTCAACCCTCTTTGTATTTCTACTTATATTTTTTTGGAGTTCTTTCCAATGCATCTAACAATTTCAATTTTATAAGAAATTTACGAGATATGACCCCACCAAGTTGAGGTACCAAAATAATGAAGATGCATGGTTGATGCATATTTCTTAGCATGTTTCCTTAAGAATCTTAATAAATGTATCCAAAATAAAATTATGTAATTTTGATAATGATACATATGGTTCTCTAGCAATAGTAACAACTTCACCTCTTTTAAACCTATTTAATATACTAATGTAACATATAAGGAACTTATTGACATTATTGAATCTATGGAAAACCAAGTAATACATGGAACTCATCCGAAGTAAGAAATATATGATATTTCAAGTTGATCTTCTTTCAAAAAATCTACCAAAAGTAAAATAAAGAAACCCATAGGCATAGTTGGCATTCCATTAGTTATCTTAAAGGAAACAATTGAATACTCATATTATAGCTATTAAAATGATGATTAAGTATTTTTTGAGTATATGTTAAATTGACAAGTAAGATCAATAAGAACACTCTTAATTGGTTTGTAACAAACATAAGCTCTAGCATATAAAGGACCATAATAACCATTCACAAGTATCTCATCAAGTGAAAATGTACTAATTGTCATAGAAGATGTAGAATTATTCTAATCATCATTAAGCATGCCCTCAAAATTACTTTTAGAATCATGCAAATCAATATGCTTTAAAAAATTAATATTATATTGTACCTTATGTGAATATTGTGACTTAAAAAATCTATTGTTATAAGAAACTCTCATGGATGTAGTTGACCAAATGGATATCACTTAACACCCTTACACACCAACATATCAATCTATAGAATTTTTTCTCAAGGCACATGAGAGTCCTAGTAGCTTTGGCTAGACCTATATAGTTGTATGAATAAACCCTTACAAGTAATCATAAACATGAAAATAATAAATACTTAAGAAAATTCATACCAAAATCTAGTAAAAAATTCTTATGTATTAAAATACTTTTAAAATGGTTACAATGATGGGGTTTTTAAGCAATTTCTTTCTTGTACTACCTTGAGTATGATTGGAATGTTTCACATCTACTCTAGCTTTATCCTATCTTGAGCTACATATCTTAAAAGAAAATTATGAAATCATATATAATTTGTTTGGTTAATAACGTTTGTATCACTCTTACGTATCTTTGGAAATGACCATTAATTTCGATAAATTAACAATACCTTCGTAGTTGTTTCATTTTTTATAAATTTGTAAAAAAATATCTTAAAGTATCACAATTCCCAAATTCTTAAAAAGTAGTAATAGCACCTAGAGATGTTATCAAATGACCAATAGATACAAATATTTATAATCTTATCAACCAAAGTACTACATAAAATAACTACCAAAAACCTAAATATGTAGTATTTCGCTAATAAGACTATATAAATATTTGTGTATATCTATTATTTGATAACACCTTTAAGTGTTGTCACTTATTATTAAAGGAGACTAAAATAGAAAACAAATAAAATGAAAATCATGTCATGATCCTAGCTTAAATATATAAAAAAAGGTATAATAAAGGAAGGAAAGGCATTAATCTTTCTAACAAGCAAATTCTCATGTTTGAGCTCACTAAAAACATTGGCTAGCAAATACCTAATTCTACCCTATTGTGTTTCTCTTGTTTCAAATCCTTGAACTTTACCACTCATTATTTGTTTATTAGTATTGTATAGTACACATTACTATTAGATGCTTTTTTCCCCCTCAATTAATTGTTGTTCAACAAGAGAAACAATTGAATGCCAAAATCACTACCCCTTTAATGAATCATTAAATGGAGAGCTATTACATTCATATATGTCCCAACTTCAGAGCTTTCTTTAAACATTACCTCATCTCACAATCCATCATAAATAATACTTAGTGAAGTCCACCTTCTAAAGTATATCCATAGTCTGATTGTCCATTCATGAGATAATGGTGAGGATATACACTGCTACCATATACTTACTTACCACATAACACACTTACACTTCGAAGAAAATTATTTAATGCACATAAATAAATAAGCCAAACATATGTTTGATACGAATACCTCATGCCAAGATCTGATCCAAGTGTCAATTCTAGGACCTCCTCTTAAACCAACCACCTTGTTGGAGTTGCAATTAGTTTTAGATGATTTCAAATTATGAAAACATAAAATATGTTCAAAAGCTTGGAATTTTCTCAAAGTGATTTCTCTTTGCTATGGGATGTCAATTTTTTAAAAATACAAAATACAAAAATAAATTAAAAATCCAGAAACAAAAATCTTTTTAATGACTATCTATAGCCCATGACAATCATTTTTTTTAAATTTTAATGACTATTACCATCCCATGACAGTCATTTTTTAAAAAATAATGATATTCATGGGCTATCTCAAATTTGTTATACATCTAAAAAATTTAGATCAACATATAGCCCTATGATGAAGAGATGAGTGTTGAGAAACTTGATCAATAGATGTCTTAAGAGAGAGGTATATTTCAATTTGCATAAATTATCTCCTCATCACCAAATTTATTTTGCTAGTTTAAAGCTTATGTGTATGATGTTAAATAGTATGAGAGTTATGCTCAATTTTTGGAGATTCAGGGCTATGTCATTTTCAGGGCTAGACAGAAAAGGATTTCACTCAAAAATAGTAAATATCCATCATTTCATTCCCAAACACCACCAAACACTTTTAACAAGGGAAGAGCACTTGAAACCTCATAAACAAGCACCCCTAAAGCTCTGGAATCATGTTGCAATAGTCTTGGGCTCATTGTAATAAACTCCTCTTGAATCTGGAAACTCCTCTTGTAATAAGCATTAAGTAAAAATTAATATATTTTAATATTTTAAAATTTAATTCCACAAAATCTATTGTAATCATAATATAATATATTATTTATTTTATCAAAACAATCAACATTATTAAAATAAACAATCATTTTGCAAATAATTAATTTTTAAAATAATAATTGTATAATTTTAATTTATAAAAATGCTAATTTATATCAATAATTTTTTACATCAGTATATTTGATATGTAAATAAATATATAATACAATATATTATAAAATATATTTTTTACTTTAAAATATTTTCAAAATGAATCAATTAACCTATTTTCAATAGTTACATACATTACTACATTGTATTTCTAGCTTTGATACATTTTATCATTTTATGCAGTGTCTTCACAATTTTTACTTTCTATTGTGCATTGGCTTCCATATTTTATGGATGATAACTACCTAACAATCACTTATTCCTCCACTCGTCATTACGTAATTTCATTGCCTCTTTCACTCTCCTAACACGCTGGGTGAAGATTTACTGGTAACACAATGAAAGATTTATTATAAATCTAAAAGTAGGGCTCGTGAGAGGGCTTTTATGAAGGGCATGGCATTAGAATAAATAAACTTATAAATAAAATTAAATAATGTATTTATTTTAACTTTTACATTTAAACTTATGTATTATTCTATTTTTAAAATAAATTAGATTTATTTAATATTTTTTAAATATTTTAATAGATTAATTAATTTTTAAATATAAATTGATTAAAAAGAGAAGTTTAAGAAAAACATAAGTCAATATATTTTATTTAGATTTTTTGAAAAGATACATACTCTAATATATAAATAAAATTATATTATATTATGATTACAACAGATTTTGTGGAATTAAATTTTAAGATATTAAAATATATTAATTTTTATTTCTTTTAACTTATTTAAAAAATTAGATAAAATTTCAAATTAATTACTAAATAAATAAATTGTAAGAAATGATAAATAATATTTTTTTATTTATCTAAATATTATTAATAAAACCTAAATATTTTAATTGAAATCAATGATATTTTAATTTGTTTCATTAGATAGTTTATTTATAAACATTAAAAAAAACTTAAAACAAAAAGAAAGAGGCACAAAAAAAAAGATAGCCGCTGCCCACATAACATATGTAACATGAAAATCATATAATGATTGTGGACATCCGTGGACAGCTGCAGGGATAGAAAGGACAGACGTGATGTTTGTGCAGCACCGTATTTGCCATATTGCCAAAGGCACGGCAGCGGGTATGTCAGGGATGGCAGCGGATGGGCATCGATTCCATGGGGTGCAAATTGTCACCCCTATAGACATTGCCCCTTCCTCCAGCTGATCCAATCTGCACGCACCAACCGCCGCCCTAAGTCCTTCGTACTTCTGCCTTGGTGTTCGCTCCATACACCTGCCGCGAGGTCTTTGACCAGCTTCCCTTCGTGCCTCCTTCGTCCGCCAGTGGAGCCTCCTTCGTGCGTTGTTGGGGGAGAGCCTCGAACCTGTGATGCCCTATCCACAGGGCCCGTGACATAACCATCACGCTGCGGGGTGAACCCCAAAACTGTGAGGATTATTATGTTAAATGATTTTTTTTAAATATTAAAAGATTATATTTTAGGGAGAGATAATTGTTGAAAAGGTTTCAGATGATTTTTAAAGAGATAATTATTATTTTAAAGGTTTATATTTATATTTCTAATTTATTAATAAATAAACACATAAAATTAAAATTAATTTTATTATGAATCTTTTAAATAATTACAATATTCAAAATTTTCTATTTATTTTGAATTTATTTATTTTTATCTTTATTAACATTAATTAAATTTTTTTAGCTTTTATCGAGTTTGAAATGTTTTAATTTTTAATTTAGATTTAAATTTGAAATTTATTTTAATTATTTATTTTTTTTAATAAACTTACAAATAATAATTAAAAGTTATTAGAGTTAATCTAAATTACAATTATTTGTCTTATTAAATTTAATTATTTTAGAATAATTATATTTAGAGGTTTTATTTTAATTTTATAATAAAATCAATTTCAAACTTAAAATCTAACTTAAAAGATAATGAGAGTTAGAGAGAAAAACTAACTTTTGAGTAGTCATTTTGTCTCTATCTCTCCATATCCCTCTCTATTACTTATCTAAATCACCTCCTTTATCTCTCACTCTTGCCCCCTTCTATCTCTATCTCCCCATTTGTCCTCTCTCTCTATCTATATCTCATTATCTCTCTCTCTTTTACACACTTTACCCTCTCTCTCTCTCTCTCTCTCTCTCTACTTATCTCTCTCTCTATATCTCTCTCCATCTCCCCTTTTCTATATCTCCTCATATCTCTATCTCTTTATCACTCTATCTCTCCATTTATATCTCTCTCTATCCCTCCCTCTCCCTCTTCCTCTATATCTCTCTATCTCCCTATTTATCTTTATATTTATCTCTACCTCTAGCTCTCCATATCTCTATCTATTTGTCTCCTTCTCTCACTCTATCTTCATCTCTACCTCTATCTTCTTCTCTTCTACTCTATCTCTAGACATGACTCCCTCTCTCTACTCATCCACCTCTCTCTCTCTCCACGTCTCTCTTTCTAGACCTCTATATCTATCTCTTTGTCTCTCTATCTTTCCCCCCATATTTCTTCTTCCATCTCTCCCTCTATCTCTATCTCATTATCTATCCATCTCTCTACCCCTATATCTCTCCCTCTCTCTACCTCTCTCTATATCACTTCCTATCTCTATCTTTATGTTTTTGTCTCTCCTCTATCTCCCTCTCTATATATTTATCTCTTCTATATCAATCTATCCCTCTCACCTTTCTATTTGTCTCTCTCACTATCATCTTCATATCTCCATCTCCATCTCTATCTTCCTCTCTATCTATATATCCTTACCCCCCACTCTTTATCTCACTATTCCCCCCTTTATATCTCCCTCTCTCCCTATTGCAAACATAACATGCGCCTATTGGTAATGGAGCCTAAGTATCTTCTTGGTTTAGAGGTTTAGTTTCAGTCATGTTTGGATCCCTAAAAGTGGATGTAAACATCAATTCTCGATTGAGACCTTTGTTGCACAAACATTATTTGCTAAATGGCCTACCAATTGAATTCATGCACTACACCAATGTATGCAAAAAATAGACCAAAATTTTCCCTAATTGACCTTCCACCGCTCTTCGGCGTACCCATTGCACACCAAGGTGCAATTGCTAGTTAATATTTAGGTACAATGGAATTTTTTACAGGTGTTCTACGATGGCAGCAAGATAAGGGTGTTACATATTATGGCCATTTATTTGAACAATTACATTAAAAAAAAAAAATTAGTAGCATTTAATATTACAATTTTTTTAAATTATATTTATATTAAATATAGAATTACAAATGTAATTTAAAAAATAGTCAAACAAATAAATCAATAAAATTGAGTTGGGAGGCAGAATGATGAGAATGTTGAAATTGTGGATAATTTTTAATATTTTTAAATAGTATTTGATGAGTAATTAAAAATATCAATAAAAAACAAATCAATTTGAGTGTGGAGGAAGAAAGGGTTAAATTGTAAAATTTGAATCAATCAAATAAATCAATAATATTGAGTGTGGAGGAAGAAAGGGTTAAATTGTAAAATTTGAATCAATCAAATAAATCAATAAAATTGAGTGGGGAGGAAGAAAGGATGAAATTGTATTATATAATAAAAAATATATATTAATATGGTAAGTGTATTAATAAATCAATTAATATGACAAGTTTATTAATAATTATTAAAATAAATCAATAAAAATGAGTTGGGGGGAAGAAATGATGAAATTGTATTAGCAATAAAATGTATATTTATTAATATGATATTTATTATGTCAAAGTGGTCAATTCAAGTTTTGTAGTGTATATCCAATTGCAATTCTTTTAGGATCTTTCTAGGTGTTCTTTTACACTATGGTTCCTCTCACTCAAACTACCCAAAAAATTTGTTGTGAAGGTGTTTCATGAGGTAAGTCCCTTGAATATTTCAGTCTTGTTGGATATTTTATGGGTAGAGTCTCTCTTGAATATTTCAGTCTTGTTGGATATTTAATGGGTAGAGTCCCTCTTGAAAGTTTGCTTCATGATTGGGTTAACAAATCATAGACCCCACATGGGATTCAACTTGTTTCCATATGAAACTCGACTAAGGATTTTTTCTCCTCATTTTGTTGAAACTAATCGTGTGCCTAGGTTGTTCTCACCTGAAGACTATGCCTTGTTTGTTCATCCCTCCTTGTGTTTAAAATTTTGTACTCATGAATTTTTAGTTTGATGAAAAGTCTCTGTGTTTTGGTTTGGATTGAATTCTTAGGATTATTTCTACCTTTTTAGAACATTTTTTTACCCAAAATGCCTCTTTAGTGGGTTATGTTGTTTGTGTAGAGTCTAAGAAGTTTTATTCAGCTTGCCCTCAACATTGAGTTTTGTTGAGGTTGATCTTTTCAAAGACTTCAAGAAGACAATGGATATTCAAATTGGTTAGATCCATTACTCCCAACACATCTAATATATTAATCTCCCAAACACTTCTATCGGTGCCAAGCCTTTGACCATAAGATTAAGGATTGTCCACTAGCTTCTTAGCAACCTAAGTCCCTTACTCAATCCTCTGTTGGGTCACCACCTCTTGCTAAAGAGGAGGGTTGGTCTATAGTGGTTAGCCACAAAACCAATAACACTAGCTCTACCAAATCTACCCCCAAACCCACAAGAAAAGGGGTTTCAGTTCTACATGTTTCAAATCCCATTGACACAGTTGTATCAAACATGAATACAACTTCCAAAACTGAACTTGTTCTGGTTGGCCAAGCTCGTATAATTCCCCACCTATGGTGGGTCAAAGGAGATCTTGAAGCTTGTTTTGGTGTTTGGAAGAAGGTGGGTGTTTGTCACAACATAGATAGCCTAGATATCTCAATGTTCAAATTGGCATCTATGAAGCACTTGATACCATGATTCAAAATAGTTATTCTACCCTTGATGAGGTAGATCGTCAGGAAATTCCTCTTGATTATTAAATGAGTTGTATTTTGTAGAATGTGAGGGGTCTCACAAAGCTCCCTCAAAACTACTTTCTTTGAGATTCTTGTGCTCGGTTTCAAGAGTTAGGCATTCTTTTCCTTTAGGAGATTGAAGTGTCAATTTTTTTCTTTTTTCATTCAATTTTTTTCTCTATACTAACCATGAGGTTGACTATGGTAGAGTTGTCACTTTTCTCTCACTTATGTGGCATCAACTTTTGGTTGATCATGGATGTGACCACACTAACTGAGTAGTGGGGCACTTTTGAAAGTCAATAATCATTCCTTGGGGTGATAAATGTTTATGCTCCCAAGGATGTTAAATATCTTCTTTCTAACATTGGATCGTTAATTCAATACCAACCACCACTTGGGTTTTGTGTGGGGATTTCAACATGATCAAGATGTCACATGATAATGTGGAGATTTTCCCATGCATTGGACAACTGACAAAAGGGAGGTTTGGAGTTTTATGTGTAATAAAGTGGGTCTTTTTTAACCCAATTTAGCCATCATCATGACTATACGCCTTGATTCACATGTACCAACTTGCAATCTAGGTCTAACAAAATTCTAAAATGGCTTGATTGTGCCATGATTTTGGCACAATCATTTTTTACTTTTGCTAGTTGGTATTCCTTATTTGTTGAATTGTTGGTGGAGGTTGTCTTATCTGATCACCATCCCATACAATTTCACATTGAATGGAAAATTTTAGCTCTCAAGGTTATGAAGGGTCAATTCTTCCTTTAGCTCTCAAGGTCATGAAGGGTCAATTCTTCCTTAACACTTATTTGCTCAACAACAAGGCCATGGTGGTGCATATCCAAAATTTATAGAATTTAGAGCCACATCCTTCTTAGGGCATTGGATGGATTAACTGGTGGACTAGTGCCATAACCTAGATACATATCAATTTCTTCACATTTACCTATGTCAAATATCTCCCTTTTGTTGGCGCTCATATGAGGCCACAACCCAAGAGCTTCGCCTCGCCATTGTCGCCCTTAAAACCTATAATTTTGATTCCACCGCCCAACTTTAGTTGGCCTAAATGTGAGAAAAAAAATTACGGGCACTTATGCTAGTCGTGGTGCCCAAATCAAGGCCAAATTACAATTGCTTAAAATTGGATACAAGGTGTTGAAGGAATTTTTTCAATCCTTGTGGGTTTGATAGCCCTCTCATACCATCAAGAGAATTTGTAAAGGACATCAACTCTTTCATGAGTTTCTTTATATCCTTAAAGCTTTCATTTTTACCTTGCCAACTCTCGAATGCTCAACGCATTCTTTGTGACCGTCTCTCACAAGGTGATGTTAAGGAGATAAGTTTTTCTATGTTCAATGATAAATTCTCTAGCCTTGATAGCTTCCCTTGTTAGTTTTACAAATCCTTCTAGGATATGATTGGTAGGGACATGCACAATGTGTATCTCAAATCCATGCAAATTGGGTCATTGGGCAATATCATAAACAAAAGGTAATATTAACTTCATACCTAAGACAAACAACTCAAAGGATACTAACAATTATGACTAATCACTTTGTTGAATGTGCCATACAAGATCATAGCCAAAGCTTTAGCTCTCAAGTTGTGCTCAATATTATTGCTTATTATTAAACCTCAATAGACCAGATTTATTAAATTCATATTCATTATGCATAATATCATATGTCATGGTTCAAGAAGGTATGGAATGGGCTCACCAATATCAGTAGCTATCTATTTTCATCAAAATCAAATTTTCTAAGGCATATGATCACATTGAACGACCCTTCATTTTGGCCATGCTTCAAGCAGTTTTGGTCGTCGATTCATTGAATCAATCTAGATGCTCTTCATTGATGTGTTTGTTTGTATTACCATCTCTGGTCACCAATCTCCCACTTTTGGACTCTTTCGGTCCACCAGAAAAGGTTGTACTCTTTATTTATCCCTTTATGTTTTGGCTACAAAAGGTTTTGGATACCTCCTTGCTCAAGTTGTTTGTCAATCTCGTGTCAAGGATATTTTCCTTCCTAATTCCTCCCAATGGTTTGTTAATGTTGAAAAACGAGGTGTTTTCTTAGCTTAATACTCTGTAAAACTTTAATATTTTTGATCTAAGTAAGTCTTTTCTTTGTTACATATATTCTTTGTGGGTGATTATCTTGATTAATCCATTTTATTGTTGCAGAATGAAGAGAGAAGTTGATAGAAGAACTATACAGGATATTAGAAAGATTACACAAGATATAACATGGAGAAACCCTTTCGGGGAAAAACTCCACCAAGAATTATTCTATTATTCAATCTCTGAATTACAATAGCTCCAATTCTTGCTTAAGAATGCTTCTTCTATCTTTACCAATCTTCTTCACACCTGCAAATAACAATTATGAAAACTCTAGCTTCAACTTGAATGATATATAGAGACAATATGCAACCTTGTAATCTCCAAATGGTGATAATTACAATGCACAAGCTCAAGCCTTAGAAAAGGTATGCCATATTGCTTCAAGTTGAGTTCTACCGTGAAGACCAAAGCTTAGAATATGTGCTTTACCCATTTGGGCATCCCAAACTAAAGCTACAACTCATCCTTCACTTCGGTGATAATTACAAAGCTCTTCCTCAAAGATGGCGCCCAAAAGAGGGTCCCACTTAACAAAGCCTTCAAAAATAACTTATCATGCATTAGAGTTAATTCCAAGAAAGCTTCTTGGGCGCCCAAGTTAGCTCCAAGTGATTTCTTGTTAACTAAAACATTTACTCAACACCATTCATGCAAGAATGACCATCCCCTGTTAATTGGAGGTAGTCCCTGTTATCTTCCATACAACTCAATGTTATTAGCCATGCATTCCAAGTTAACTAAAGTTAACTAACGTACAACTAAAACTAACGAAAGACAATTAAACCATAACTGAACTAAACTAAACTAAATTAAACTGATTCTGAACTGAACTGAACTGAACTGGACTGAACTGAACTGATCTGAACTAAACTGAATTGAACTTCAAGCATGCAAACATCAAATCCTAACTCCTAGGATTTTTACATGCATTCAAAAGTGTTATCTCTTACTCTGAATAGTTAACTGAACTCAAGGTGAGTGTCACCTTACCATGTGTGCACCCACATGTTCCTATTATTTAGGAATAACTACAAATGTCAATTTCATGATTTATTTCATCAAATATTAATCTCATCCTAATCTTAGTGTTGTTGAACACATTCCAAGAACTTAGGAGATACATGAAATAATTAATGTTTAGGATTTCCAATTAAATGACATCCTATTTCCAACAATTCCTCCCAATGGTTTGTTAATGGTCATTTTGTTGATGATTATTTCTCACTCTTTATGATGAAGAAGATAACATCAATCAGACTCTCTAGTGCCTAGAAATATTTTGTCAAGCCCCTAGTTCCAACATTAAATGACAAAAGACCTATTTCTATAGACAATAATTTTTTCCCAAGCTAGCTTGGCTTGATTCTTTCAATTGGAATTGGATTTGATCATATGGGAAAATCTTTCAATTTCTAGATATACCTTTTTCTTTTCATGTCAATCATTTTTATAAGTTGGCAAGCTATGATTGTGAGACTTGAAAAGATGCTTCAATATTGGATCACCAACCCCTTTCATTGGTTGCAAAATTTCATATATGTTTAAGGATATTGGTGCCCACTCATGCTTATTATTCCCCATGCTAGGTCCCTTCCAAGGCTTCTTATATGAAGGTTGAAAATCTCCTCAAATGTTTTCTCTAGGCTTCCAATGATGGGCATCAAGGCTTTCATCTGGTGGCCTAAGGGTTTTGTGAATATTGCACTATTTCCATTTTTTACAGTAAAGTTAAATGAGACATATTCACCCAAAAAAATGGAGTATTATATTTTTTAGATAAATTTATATGTTCTTTACATTGAAAAAGTATTTAAAGTGTTTGATTTTTTAGATAATTTTTTTTTAAAATAATAGATTTCTTCTAGTTTGATACCATCAACTTTGTTAGTTAGCTCCAATGTGCATGAATTTTGTTAGATTTATGAAAAAAAAAAAGAAAAAAGATCAAGTAGAAAATGATAACACCTTCCACACACGAGAGTTGCAAATAAAGATTTGTTATCTCCTCAACAAGAAAAACTTGCATAGAGTTACAATGAAGGCTCGAGTGCTTATAAGAGTAAACCTTAAATGAGAAAGGGATTATATAATGAAAAGTTTCATCATCCTATGTGATGAGACAAAATTATCTAATAATATCTCTATCCAATAACAAAAAAAACACTCCTAAGTTTAGCTTAAGTGCATGAAGTTAAATTTATCTAATAATCAATTAAAGATTAATTAATTATTAATTGATGCATAATTACTCTAACCCCCCATTAAGTAAAAACTTAGGGAGTAGATTAAAACCCTAAAAATTTAATGCATAAAAAAAAAAAAACAATGCATGATGGGTCTCGACAAACAAGGCCTAATGAAGTACCCATGTACAAATAATATAATGTCTCGGAAATGGAGAAAAGGAGAAAACATAGAGAAAAAAAATCCTCTCCAAAAGAGATAAAGGAAAATGAAGGACTGAGAAGCCTCCAAAATAATGTCCCAAAAGAATAGGAACATGAAGAATATCATTGAAGCATGAAGTTGTAGACAATTATCAAAAGATGATTACTATAGTGTTAAAATGAATTATAACCTTCTCTGAAATAGATGATGATTAGGATCAAGAAGACAAGAATATGCATGATTCCCCCAACAATACTACTCAAATCAGATCGTACACAAAGGAAAACATCTATAAATTGAAGATATAGATGGCATATGAATCTACATGAGTGACCCTAATGATACTACTAAACCATGCAAGATGCAAGTAAAAAATATAGGTACCAATAGTCTAAAGAGAATTGATGAAGTGAAAATAGAAGTTTTCCTCCACAAAATAGGAATCCAATAGTGTATATGGTAAATGCTCCATCTCATCGAAATACACAGGTAATCTACTCCTAAATTCGCCTAGTACATAGGAACAAATATTGAGTACATAGCTCACTCTAAAAAGAAACCAAGGAAGCATTAGCACCAATAGTATAACCCCCCATAATGCTGAAAAGGGAGAGCCATGAAAAGTCCATTAAAAGTATGTGTCACCAAGAAGTGCATGTAGGAGAACAAAAAACATCTAAATTTGTACATGAAAGCACCTACAAATAAAAAGGTGTGTCAATCAAGACACACACATGAGGCAACAATCACTAAGATTTGATGTTGTCATGGAAGGGACAATCACTGGACAAAGGTGCGATGACAAAAAAAAGGAACTAAACAACCCCCCATGACACTTTATAACATAGTTCGAGTACAAAGGGCACAATAGGATATGCAAAAATCCCAATAAAGCATATACAATAGTGGCACTTTATCTTAGTGCATTTACAAAAGAGAAATTACATACAAAACATATCTACAATGCTTAAATAGGACAAATTTTAGAAATACATGTATCTAACAACAAAAAAATCATCCCATGCAAACAAAAAGATTCCAAGAGCTAAAATATCCAAGTAATTCACCAAAATGTGAAAACACAAAAAACTAAATAAAATGTATCCAAAGAAAAATCTAGAAAAAGTGCATGGATAGTTATGAAGAGCTCTAAAAGATCTTTCCAACACCATTGGAATAATGAAAAATAAAAAAAACTCGTCAAAAGTTGTGAGCTCGGAAACTATGAAAGCAACACATTTGAATTTGACATGCGATAAAATGTACTAGCAACAAAAATGGTGATGAGACCCATACCACTGGAAATTGCATAGAACCAACTTTCAAATGATACCTTGTTTTTCCAATTTTGATATTGTACGCCCAATTTATGGCCAAAAGAAAAAAAAATGCTCCTTTAAGGCACAAAAGGAGCTTGGAGGGGACAATGATGTCATGCTAACATTTACATGATGTTAGTGAAATATTCCAAGAAAATTTCATTCAATTGAGAGAAAAAATATGATCCTTACAACAAAAGGCGGTCACCAAAATATTCTTCTATCAATGTGAAATATTCTCTACAAACCTAACAGGTAAAACATTGACGCCAAAAAAGTTTTGTGAGGCTGCCTATCAAATATTCATCGGGAATTTGGAAAGATTTTGGTGCCAACATTGTAAAGAGCCATCGAGTGATGCTTATAAGGCCACCATCTATGGAAATAAAGGTTGTTAGTCGATAGAAAAGCCATTGACCATAGGGGATAATAAACCTCGTTAGCAGGAGGTCTGGGACCTATGTGATTGTAGTGTTAAGTACCTGCGGGTACCACTAAAAAAAGTTCACACCCAATAAAAATTTCAAAACCTTCTTGTTATGATTTTTTTAATTTTCAAAAAATTTAAAAAACCCCATTTTTTTAAATGTATTTTTTCTTCTAAAATATGTATGGCATTTGGGGGGTTGTACGATCTCCCAAGTAATTATTTTTACCTTTGAAGCTCCTGACGTTAAAATGGGGAAAATTTATAGTCAAAATTCATTTGTTCAGCATCCTGAACACAATAGTGAGCTCCTTTTCAAACAAAAATGCACCAAAAAATCATTCATTTTCAAAATCGACAAAAAATATGAAGATTCCAAACTTGATACCATGTAATCCCAGTTGAAGAAAAACCCTCAAAAAATTGAGAAGGGGTTTTCTAAATCCATGCTCAGATACCATGTTAGATTTGTGAAAAATACAAGATGCAAGATCAAATAGCAAATGAGGACACCTTCCACGCATGAGAGTTGCAGACAAAGATTTGTTATTTCCTCAATAATAAAAACTTACATAATGAAAAACTTGCTTAGAGTTATAATGTGGGAGAGTGCTTATAAGAGAAAACCCTAAATGAGAAGGGGATTAGATCATGACAAGTGTCGTCATCTTATATGATGAGACAAAATGATCTAATAATAACCCACTCCAGTAACAATAAAACACTCCAAAGTTTGGCTTAAGTGCATGGAGATAAATCAGCTAATAATCAATTAAAGATTAATTAATTATTAGCTAATTCATGATTACTCTAACAAAGTTATGATACTCATTTGAAATAAATTCAATAAAAAATCTACACCTTTAATGTTACAATTTTTTATTTATCAAATTCTTCAATTTTGCAATGTGATCATTCATGTTATCAACTCCAATTTAAAATGTTTAAAAATATTTTAATATCAATCACTTTTAAATTTTTGGTTCTTTCATACTTTTTTTTGCAAAGTTTCTCATAGTTTCTTTGGTTTTTTAGATCATGAGTATCAAACCTAATCCTTGGATTGATTTTTCATAAAATAGAAGCATGTGCATTCATAACCATTTTATTCTATTTTCACGTTTTCTTTCATTTACATAGGTTTATGTTCTATTGCTAGCTCCCATAAACTTCTTATTTGTATAACTGATTCCATCTCACATTTCCAATTTGCATAGTTACAACCATTTGATTTTGAACTAACCACAATTATAGAGATTTCTTATGAAACAATATAAGGAATAAAAAAACTTCCCAAACACATAAACACAAAGGCTTTAAAAATGAAGCCCCTACCAACACACAAAATGAAATTTTGTACTATGATTCCTTGATGTTGGTCTTCTTATGAACCAAATGAACAAGGAATTTGTAAAAAATATTGACTTACAAATATGAAGAAAGTCATGCGAACTCTTGACTTCAACAAGAAATGTCAAATATTACAATATGAAAAAATCACTTTTCAGTTTCTTTATGAATTTGTATGAACACTTCACACTATTTGAACACCTTCTTCATGATATCATAGCAGTCTAAATTCTTAAGCTATGGGATTTGAGTGTCATCTATGTAAAATGTGATTGAGTTGTGAGCTTTGTAGTTTGAATTGCAAACTGTGTAGTGTTAGCTAGTGGTTATAATATTTAAATCTTGGATTTTTGTAGATGAAGTGAATTGTATGGGTTGTGAGGTACATGAATGAGTTGTGTGGATGCCTTGAATTGTTGGAGTGGGCTATGATTGCCTAAACTACACTATGTGTTAAATAGGATCTACTATTATTTAATGAAACCCTGCCAATTATAAAAAAAGTTAACCATCATGAAGGTGAATGTAACCAAATATTTGCTACAAAATCAAAGAAAGGGGCAACTATTGATTTAGGAAATTTTTGTGTTGATTGAAGACATCAAAAGGAAAAAGATAGTTACCATTGTTGTTTATTTCTAGAATTGTTCCTCCACGTGACCTATTCCAAACAATCAAAGAGATCTTTTCCAAGTTGTGATGAAAATATGTTTGGGAGAAAAGAAACTATATTTTTTCACAAACTTAGTTGTTAGAGTTTGTTTCAAAGGTTGTTTGCCACCTATGGTTCATTGTACACAAGTGGAAAGACATTACATGGGTGATGTGAAGTTTTGACTCCGTACATCATTTATTATTTGAAAATTAGTTTTGGCACAAAGCTTGAAAAATATTCTTAAAGAGGAGGAATGGGCTCAAGGAAAGGTGTAAAGGGAAAAAAATGTTGAACTATTTTTAAAACAAGAAATGGTTAGTCATCCCTTTTTAAAAAAAGGTGCTAAAGTGAAGAGTTTGAAAACATAGTCTTGTAATTCACAAGCCCCCACACACCACACAATAATTTACATCCTCCAAAATGGCTCACATTTCTAATTGTAATGCACAATGACACATAAGGAAGTCCTCTCCAAATTACTCAACTATCTATAATGAACAAAATGCTTCAATGACATCTCTACCTTCAAAATCTAACTCGCCCAAAATAAAGTAAAATAATTGCTACACCATCTTGGTGTCTAGTTGTTCACAGTTCTTCTAATGGAAAGGGCTTTCAACATTCAATAGTAACATCCCAATTATGATCACACATCATAACATAGATTTTATAAAACTGGCTTCCCTAGTTCACAGTGTACATAGCTAGCACTACACATCACATGCAACTTTGATACCATGAAAAAAAAAGAAAGGAATAAACAAATTGAATTGTGCAATCTCTTGCTCATTGTATACAATTTATAAAAAAATACATAATGAACTTACAATCTAGTTGAGATATTTATTATAGATGATGAGATGAGTGAGAGTAAACAAGTATAAGAAATTGTGTCCAAAACACCCTGATGCATCTTATTGATGTATAATTAGCAAAGCCAAGAAGGGGATTGTGGGATGGCGAAAGGAAGGAAATTCACATCATTTTGATTATAACAAATATCTTTTAATTTATTATTGCACCTAGGTTTTTCATCTGTTATACAAATTATAATTATAATTTTGAAATTCAATCAAGAAAAATCCAACGTGCCAATTAAAAAATTGAATTCCAATTATTTTTTAAGGAAGAAAATTTAAAATAATATACAAACTAGGGAACGGTGATAAGACAAATGTCATCTCGATCATTTAACTTCTCCTTGACGCCAACAACCCATGTCAGTGAATGAATGAATGTTTTTAATCACGTCCACGAGGCCAAGCAGCCTATGGGACCCACAGATAGCAAGCGAAGAGACGTGAACCCCAGAAAATGCAAAAAAACCTATGTTTCTTTTTCTTTTTGCATCTTGGATCTTCTGCTGTGTATCTAGACCAGAAAATCTGCAAACCCTATTATCTTCTCTTCTTCAAACAGATCACCCAATTTGTTCCCTTTTAATGTCTGAGTATAATTGATCAAGAAATCTCTATAAATATAATCCACTCCTTCCCGCTCTTGTCATCTCAGCGCTGTCTTTGTTTCTCGGGCTTTGGTACTTCCCATCACCTTGGCTTTTCATTTGAGTTTTTTTTCTAGGTTTTCATCTTTCCTTTCTATGTTTGATACGCCGTTATTTGCCTGCAGAATAAAGCAACTGGCAAGTCAGTAATCATGTCTTCTGCAAACAATAGAAACGCTTCGGGTGCAAAGGCTTCAAGGCGAGGCGAGACCAAGTTGGATTCCAAGGCAGAGCGTTCAGTAGCCGTTCCTGTGCCAGATAAAGGCAACGACAAGGCAACCCCCTTGAGGCGAGGCCGTCCCAGAGAGAGACCTGTCAGCAAGTATGAAGATCTGATGATGCACGGAGTAAAGATATGGGATTCTGATGCGGACGAGTTCTACGATGCTCTTGTAGAGGCTCGCATAGAGCTTGACAAAGAGTTGGACGCCATGGATGCCAAAGATGCTCGCTAAATAGCTTGTTCTCGCTTTGCATTAGATAGTTTTCTTAAGCATTTCCATTCTAGTTTGTGTTTTTAGTTAGTTTGAGCAGATCGATCGTAAGCCCCTTGGTTTTTGTAGGATGATGTGAATTTTAAGCTGTAATTACTGAAAATCGCGGCATTGGGGGTTTTGTTTCTGTGGCAGAATGTTATTGATTCATCTTCCCGCCACTTTTCTGTGATAAAATGTGATTGATTCCGGTTCCATGCACTTTATAATATTAGCCTTTGATTACGGCTGTGATATAATTTCGTTTGCCCGCTGTTATTCATGGAGCTCTTTAGGAGGTTCCTTTTGTTCCTTCGTCTTTTCGTAACCTAATACAGTTGAAATGGCTTTGATTGTGGTAGCTGAGGTTTGTAAATTGATTTGGTTATTTATTATTATACCATGTTTTTCAATGTAGTGAAGCAAGCATATGTTTATTGGAATTGTTCTCATTCTCAGCGAATTTTTTTTCTGAATTTGTAAATGATTTTCTAATTTGTTTCAAGGGTTTTACTCATATGTGAGGGAAAATCTTTCCATTTCGTTTACCGGGTGAAAAAACAAAGAGAGATGCCCTCAGGCATGATCACATGAATGTCTCTGGTTTGAGAGCCACTGACAATTGTAGAGACGCTTTCCCTTATCCCCGGTCTGAAATTCCAGTGGAGTGGAGCTGGTATTTGTAGGTGGTGTGCGCCGAAGAGATCCTAGGAGTACGGAGTGACGTGTAGCGACTAGAGTCCTTCGGATCTGATGCCCACCATCTAAAAATTTGGAGAGACGGGACACATTTGGGGTTTTGTTTCTGTGGCAGAATTTTGTTTATTCATCATCCCTGCCACTTTTCTGTGGTAAAACGTGATTGATTCTGGTTTCATGCACTTTATAATATTTTCTTTGATTACGGCTGTGATATAATTTCGTTTGCCCTCTGTTATTCATGGAGCTCTTTAGGAGTTGAAATTGCTTTGATTGTGGTCGCTGAGGTTTGTAAATTGATTTGGTTATTTATTAGTATACCTTGTTTTTCAATGTAGTGATGCAAGCATATGTTTATTGGAATTGTTCTCATTCTCAAGGGAATTTTTTTCTGAAATTGTAAATGGTTTTGTAATTTGTTTCAAGGATTTTTCTCATATGTGAGGGCAAATCTTTCCATTTCGTTTACCGGGTAAAGAAACGAAGAGAGATGCCCTCAGGCATGATCACGTGAATATCTCTGGTTTGAGAGCCACTGACAATTATAGAGACGCTTTCCCCTATCCCCGGTCTGAAATTCTACTGGAGTGGAACTGGTATTTGTAGGTGGTGTGCGCCGAAGAGATCCTCCATGTCTTATTCTTGTAGGTTACTGTGCTTAGATAAATGGTATACTAGAAGTACGGAGTGATGTGTAGCGACTAGAGTCCTTCAGATCTGATGCCCACCATCTAAAAATTTGGATAGACGGGACAAATGGTATTCCAAAACCGCTAGAATCTTTCCCACTCGCTTGAGAAATGATCTTATTAAACGGCAGGATTTTGGTTTTCGTTTTAAATATTTATAATGGAAATTTCTATCGCTGGTTTTTTCATCAAAAATAATAAAAAATTATTTTAGATTAATATTTTAAAATATACAAAAGATAGAGCATTGTATTTTATTTTTAGATAAATTTATGTATAAGAATCACAAATAATCTTTTTGTCACTTTAACAAAACTTATTTTCTTGATTGTAGAGCACCTTTCCATATTTGCAACTTTCTAACTTATACAAATGAAATCAAATAAAATAAATCAATCAATAAAAATAAATAAAAAATAATTTAATTTTATTGATAAGGGTGAAAAGGGGCTTTTTAAAGAGGAAATAAAATAAATTAATCAATAAAAAAATATTTAAAAAATAAAGAATTAAAAGGGGCTTCTTGAGAGGGGATCAAACTTTGAACAAGAAAGAACTAAAAATAAACAATAAAACAACTTTGTTCTATAGCAAAAAAGTATTTAATGTTACAAAAAACAAACATAACAACTCGAAAAATAGAGAGAACCAAAGTCACTATGGACTCAAGAAAAGAACATGAGATAAGGATTACAAAAAGACCCAAATAGAGTTTAAGTCTCTTAAAAGAAAGAGTCGCCTCTCATGTAAAGACTTGAGATGCTTCTCCAATAAGGTAGTGTTGTCCAACTCATTACCCAATTTAACTTTATTAACTCTCATTTGTGTATTAGGACTAGTCTTCTCCAATAAAAGATTAGTCTTCATACTTTCTTGCAATGCCTTGATGTCCTTAATAGAGTTTTTAATAGTTTCCTTGCTAAAATTCACCATCTTATTGAGGTTGGATTTAATATTCATCAACACAACCTCTAGTTTAACAAATTTCTTTTAGTTTTTAGTTACTTCTAACTTTAGATTGGCAATTTCATCATTAACACTATGTTCCTTCATAAGAGAAGTTTTCAACTTAGTTTTGTTGATTTCAATCAAAAACATTTTAAAAGATTGTGGTGGACATCAACCTATTTTTGAATTCCGCTAGTTGTCCTAGCCAACATGTCCACCACATAAATTATATCCTCAATTAGGAGGGACAACACTCAACATTTTCTCACTCAAAGGAACTAGAGCATAACCACTCAACCACAATAGTGAAAAGTTTATATAATTCCTTAAAGAATACAAAGTCTACTCAAAATGGTTTGAATTGGAAAATTTTGTGCCCTAAAATACTCTAGCGGCCACACAAGAATCGACCTCCCAAAATGATCAAAATCATGTTATAATAGTAGTAAGGAATCAACCCTAATTTGATGTATTGTAGCAATTCAAAATGCAAGGCCTAAATCCTTCTTATACAAAACAAACACTTCATATCAATGGAGTATATTTATAATTGCTTTTGGTAGTTGGGAGACATGACACTATGAATGATGGTAAGTGGAGCAAGTGGAAAAGAAAAGCGTACAACACTTTACCTCTATCAATTCATTTTTTGTAAAAATCTAAGCCATATTTGGATTTCAAAATTACCATTTTGTGGAGAATCAACACCCATTATGTTGTATCAAGATACCTCCAAATTCTTACAAAAAATCCACACCCACTTCTACCTTAATTTTTTAGATTTTACAAATAATTGATCTAGAGGTTATGCAAAAATCCACATTATATCTGGATATGGTGAGGAAATCACCAGTATCAGGATCTACCCTGAATCCCTCAAAACCTCTACAATATCTCATCCTTCAAAAAATTTCCCGTTGTCATTACATATCCAAAAAACACCAAAATTTTCACAAACACTTTATTACTTTTTGCGATGTGAAGAAAACTCTTTTTTTCCTACCATGAACCACCACCACTCGCATAGCTTCAACATGTTTACTTTGTCACATCCTAGGCTAAAACTATGAACTAGGAACCAATGGTTCTTGGTTCTTGGTTCCTAGGGGACTCTCAATCACATCATCTTAGTTTCTCTCTTTTTGCCTTAGTGCCACCTCCATATTCCTCTATCGAGGGTTCCACGGTAACTTAGGACCAATGTCTCTTGGTTCCTATGGAGCCCATGACCACTTGACTTATCCATTTGTGACTTAGACCTTAGGAAATAGGCTGAAAAAAAGAGAAAAAAACCATTGGAGGTTTTTGTCAAGAACCAAGAACCATTGGTTCTTGGTGCCCATGAAATCTTTGACCACCTTACACTTAGCCAATTTTTAGATTTTTTGAGTTTGAGGAATTTTACTGAAGTACACAAGAATACAACACAACCAAGATAAGAATACAATATTATGATCCATATGAGATCTCTCAAATCATTTATTGACAAAGGGATCATGCCGCATGAAGCACACAAATAGAAGGAACTCAAGAAAAAAAGATGATGGGAAATTGAGTCCCAATAATGGCTTTGGTTGGGGGCATGTGCCTCTTGTAGGCATAGTGAGAATCTAAATCTCCAAGAAAACCAAAAATAGGGAATGAAAGAATGAGATTGACTCACAAAGGATAAAAAAAATTTACACCATGAAACATCATAACCAATTAACATGACAACACATGGGCCCTAAAATATGGTTGACTCAAAAAAATAACATACTATAGGCCAACCTTGTAGAGTATGGATAAATTCACTTATCTTTATAAAATACCATTCTATTGAAGTAATTAATTTCCCTCAACTCATAGTTAATTCCTTCACACAACTACAAAAAGTGTATCCTTCTTCCTTCAAGAATAACCTTGTGATTGCCTCTGAAAAAGTGAAGACATGCCCCATTGTTTACCTTACCATTGTATGGAAACCACAAATAATATGACACTACATTGCCATATATCTCATCATTTATTTTTATAGTAGTTGGGGGAAGGATTTGAAATCTTAGATCAACAAAAAAAATGGGATTTTTTGTACTTTGTGACCTCCTTAGGTGAACTGAGGAAAATAGAGAATACCTCCAATTCGTATTACAAAAAATATTCCACCTCTTCTTGTTGACTTGTAAAGGGAAACTCAATTGATCATCAACCTAAAAAAATGTTATTGCTCAACATCATTGTGAACTATATGTTGGGCCTAAGTGAAGCACTCAACATCAAGCACCCTATTATCACCAACATTGGAAGCTACACCATCATGAAGAAAATTATTATACTCAATTTTACTCACCTTTGGAATAACAAAAAACATCATACCTAACCATCATCTATGTTGATGCAATCTTCGTCAACACAACAATTTTGATCAAGAGACACTTCAGGTGAAGAGCTACACTCTTCAAATTGTCTCTTTGTTTCCATCTTCTCTTGGAAACTTGTTATGACACATGTGCTACTACAATCAAAATTATTCTAAGACAACTTTAACCTTGGTGCATCTTGAACTGATAGATACTACATGTGCAAATATCTCATTCCATATGCATCAAATTGATACTTTTTCTACTCATTATAATCAATAACATTAGTTGCCGCTCCTTGCCATGTTGTAGTATATTAGCATATTAACTACCATGTATGAGGGTATAAACTTGGATTTATGCAATCATATTTCCTTTTTGCAAGGAGCAACATATTATCATCCATTTTTGGCTCACCTTTTTCCCTTGGGGGCCAAGGGGTTAGGCAACCTTGTCATATTATGACACTTGTCGTTGTCTCTTTTGGCTAGTTGACTACCTTCCATGTATATATAAGAGCAAGCTTTGGATGTGGATGGCATGCCTTAAGTTGGCTTGCATGTGACGTACTTTTCCTTATATGTTATCTTTAGCATTGCATTTTGGCGGCAACCCCTTTCCATGACATAGCTCTACTTGTCCACATATGTTTTACATAGGGCTTTTTGAATAAGGCTCTCATGTATTGGAATTTATTGTGTTCTACTTTAAATTAATTGCTCACAACATGGTGTTTAGCAATTTCTTTAAAGTGGGGGCATATGCGTCCCTCCTCATTGTTTGCTTCAAAGTATGGTCTTCTCACTTCACGTGATGTGTCTTCTTGGTGGTGACATTATGTTTGATGTCCTTCAAGATTGCAACCTTTATTGGCATATGGAATTCCTCTTAGTGGTGATGCTATAGATTGCATTCCCTAAGTTGTGAATCTTTTATCCTTGACTAGTCCTTTTTTGGAGACATTAGGCACAATGTTCCCTAAGGTGAGACCTTTCATGAACTAAGCAAAACCCCTTTGAATATCCTATTGCATGGATCAAGGCCAAAAAGCATAACACAACTTGCCAGTGGAGCCTTTATGTTTTTCAAGGCCACCAAGCATAACACAACTTTCTTTCCCATGCAACCTTTTTCATGAGTGCCTAGCATAATGTAACTTGCTAGCCTTGTGAACATTTTTGTGTGGAACCTTATAAAAGTTATCAAGAGGTATACCTTTAGTATGGTTAGTACAATGGGAGCCTATAGACCTAGCATGACTTCCCATTAGCCACTTTTTGGCGCTCACCTAGTGGATAATGGATTTTCACTGACACGTGTGAGTATTTTTTGTTTGCATAGTGGATAGTGAATTTCCACTTGTAAACATTTTTTGGACAAACAACTAAGGCTTGATCCATATCGATTGGAAAACCAGTTGAGGATTGATCCACCCCTCTTTTCTTTTTGCATTAATTTTGACATTATATGTTTGTGTATCTTGTCTTGCTACTTCATATCATACATTCATGTGTGTCCCTTTGTGCTTGTGTTGGTTTGCCATGGGATCTTGATCTTGGGGGCTTGGCCACCTCCTTGATATTTTTCATCCTATCCCATCAACATTTGTGCACTTGGACACCTCTTGATGCTTATTTGTCTACTTTAGTGTGAGTTTGAGTGTAGGGCTCATCCTCTCACTAAAGTGAGGGCTAAATGTAGTGTCAATATAGCTTTACATTTTCACACTATGTTTGGGTCCCTTAATAAATTGGACTTAATTAAGCCTCTAATTGGCCCAATTATGCATTTAAAAACCTAATTAATCTCATTTTTTAGAAGGGAATTTTTTATTAAATAATTGGAAGCATTAATTAATTTGCCTTGAAATTGGTGTGTCCTAGGTTTAGGGCCTAGGACCCATTCGCCCAAGGGCGATAGGTCCCCCTGAAGTTTAGGACCCTAATTTTTAATATGTTTTTGGTGAAATTTTTATGATTCAAATTCAATTTGCAATTGTTGGCCTTTGATGTTTAATTTTCAAGAAATTTTAAAATTACCTATAAATACAAGGTCTTTTTATCAATTCAAATCCTAGAATTTTCATGAGAGAAAAAAGGATAGAAAATATTATTGTCAAAGGTGTTCAAGAGTAGATTTCTCTATCATTTGTTGCAGCATTCAAGATCTCAAGCATCATGTCAAAGTTATCTTTATTCATGCATGCTTTTGGAGCTAACAATGTGATGTAGGTTTCAAGAATTCAAGTCAAGGTTCAAGCATCAAGATCAACACCCTATCAAGCCATTTCATCCAAGATGAATACCTTGGAGAGATGTGTTAGATTTCAGTCCTCTAAGGATCTCCATTGAAGGGTTTGATCTTAGGTTGAAGAAGCATTGAAGATTGATAAAAAGTGTAATTTTATAAAGTTGTCAAATTTGTCAACATTATTGTCAAGCCATGAAAATGCACTTATAGAATTTAATTATGAATTTACGATTGTGAAACCTAGAGGAATCGAGAGTGCAGATCTAGGAGCAGAGGACTATGAAAGAAAATTTTGAACCCTTGTAGCAAGACCCATTTTCCCTAGGGAAAATCTGTCCCAAGAGGACACTTGGAAAAGGCTTTTGGTGATAGTGCATAAATTCATAACTTCTTAGATCTACTAGAAGTTTATTGATTTTGTTAGATCAAGGTTTTAAATTGATGATTCATGTGTTATATTGCATAATTGCATTCATTTGTTATTTTTCATTTATCTCCCAGAAGTGCATTCAGGTTGATTTGCCCCATCCTCAATCATAAGGAAAACAACAAGATCTCCATTAAGATTAACTCACCTAAGGGATAAGTCAATCTTCCCCTAGGGGATTTCTTTTTCCTAATGAAATAAGGAATATAGGTGCATACCCCCATTCAAAACCTACCTTACCCATTTTTGTTTGTTTCAATATATATACATTCTATGTATATACTTCATCGATTAAAATATGAACGTACGATGAAGAAATTTATGTCAACATAAAGACTCAATCATATATCCACAAATAGGGATATTAAAAGACTTAAACCACATACTAATACAAAACATACTCAAACCCTGACAAAAGGTTACTTTCTATTTCTTGAACTATCTTAATTAAACTAAACCAACTAGGAAGTGAGTGTGTGTATGCTCAATTAGGCTCATTAGGGTTACTAGACCAAGTTCTTCTCCTGAGTGATACTCCCCCTCTCTTCTGGAGGTTTGAATCTATTCCTACATCTAGCTTAGTACATCACAATAGTAGTTCACTATTAACATCACATTCACATGCATCATATATTTTCATCTTTAGAACATTATAAAATATCAAATTGAATTAAACATTAATTCATCATATTTCCATCAAGATTCATATACAAAACCGAATCATAAATATATCAAAGCATTTTAACCCATCAAGGTAATTTAGTAAATAGGTAAAAATAGAATAGGGTGTAACAACTGCTATGTGGTTAATATTCCTAATGAAAGATCTTTGCTTGGTGACTCTTAACTTCCCCATTGGTGCTCAGTGGTGTTCCTTGTTGGCTTTGTCTGTTGAGACTTTGTGGTCACTTTTTGGCTCTAACCATCGTGTTGGGGTAACTGTTGTGCTTCATGTTTTAGCCTGCTCCCTAACTTCTTCCTACATGGATTCCCTTTGCCTTCTTGGGTTCTCTCTGCTATTGCTCGCTTTGGGCTTAGGTCTCAACTTGTGTGGTGCTCTATGGCCCTAGTATTTAGCTTTTTCTAAAGCATCCTTCTGGATTTTTTTGCTCTTGGTGCTTGGTGGCTACTACTCTATGGTTGATCTTCCTATTGGAAGATCTTTTCTTCATTTCTCTTGACATACTAGTTGGTACTTGGTGGAGTTTTTGGTCTAGTTTTAGCACTATGGTAGCCTGTCTTTATAGGATGGGAGGCTTCTATTCCTCCAAGCGAAGGTTTTTGGTTGTCTTTTGGAACCCCTTTCAATGGTATGTAAAGCACTTCATGATGTTGGGGTTTGTTATTTTTCTTTTGCAGAGACGTTTCTTCTTGATATTTTCCTACTTTTGGTGGTATTGCTTAGAAGATTTTGTGGAGATATATATAGGAGCGGTGGCTACCCCTATCACCGTTATTTGGTTATTGAATAGGATGTATTTTGTGCTTTTTTTGAATATCGGGTAAACCCACAAAAGTAGTTTGCAATTCAAGTGAGGAAGGAAAAGTTGCAAAAAATGACCCCATGCAAAAAAAATTGGTTTTTGGGGATTTGAATGAACTTTTGGTTTGAGCGAAGCGAACCCCCCTTCAAGTGAACCCATTAAATGTTGGGTCCCACATTTCTCAGAAAAATAAGCAAAGAAAATGGTTGTGGAAAGGGGGTTCGCTCGAACCCTAGTTCAAGTGAACCCCCCTTTTCCCTGTTCTCCCCCTCTGGCACCAAAAAATTCCAAAATTTTTCCCTTTGAAGCTCGGGTTGAGGATGAAAATGGAGGAGAATTCATAGACCCAACTAGATGATGGTAGTCCTTGGAATGAGCTATCCAATGAATATAATTTTTTAATATGTTGTGGTTTTATTATGTATTTATTTTTTTAGTTTTATTAAACATAGGTTTTTCACCGAAAATCAAGCTCTTTGTTTTGCACATGTGGAAAAATAGTAGATTATCAAAAAAATTGAAAAATATGAGTGCACTAGATATTAAAGTCCTTGATCCAACAAAAAATGAATTTCGATACATACAAAAAAATTTACGTTGTATAACGGTCCATTTAAGCGTCTAATTGTAATTAGTTTGACTTTGAAACTTGATTAAGGAAAAATATTCATTAAAACACTATGAAACAAATTGGAAGCACTAGAGACCGTAGTTACAAATCTAAATTTAAAAAAAAAAGAATTTTATCCATCATGGAAAAAAAATTATGTTGTATACGGTGAGCATCACTCCTTAAAAATGGTGTTTACTAAAAAAGAACTAGTTTTTGAAGGAGATGGGAAAAGAAGTGCAATTTGATTCCAAAAATTTTGAAAAAAATATATTTAGAATCTATAGAGAAAATGATACAAATCACTAGTTTGCATCATCTTCAAATTCCTCATGGTTTAGCAGCGAAAGGTGCCCGAAAGTGAAGATTTAGTTAGAAAAAAATATTTCAATGTCAAGTTTGGCCAAAAATTGTAAACCAATATTGTGGGATCACCCTACCGAAAAGTTTATGATTCTAAAGGGAGCTATGTCTTCTCTTTTTTTTTTTGAATGAGATGTATTTTGTGGTCCTCTTGAAGTTCCTAATGCCTGGGCTTCCAAAGTATGATGTGTTTTCCCTCTTTGTTGGAGCATTGGCTTTCTTCTGGGTTCTATAGTTAGTGTCTTCTATTGAGGTGGTGAATTCTCCTAGGTATTGAGGTTGATTCCTCTCCTCTTGATGTGGAGATCGGTGATGTGGATGTGGTACAAAGCTCTCCTTTTTGGTATCCTCTTCTATTGTTCCTATTGAGGTGGAAACCACTCCTTTTGAGGTGGAGTTCAAGGTTACTGGAGATTTTTGGCTCTGGTGGAAAGGGTGTTCATGTCATCCTCTCCAATAGAGGGGAGCTCTCTCCTTTAGAGGTGGATTTAGAGTTGGTATATTGGGTTGGATGGTGTTTCAAGTGGGTTATTGATATACTATATCATGTGATCTTTGTTGAAAAATGAGGTGTTTTCTTAGCTTAATACTCTGTAAAACTTTAATATTGTTGATCTAAGTAAGCTCTTTCTTTGTTACATATATTCTTTGTGGGTGATTATCTTGATTAATTCATTTTACTGTTGTAGAATGAAGAGAGAAGTTGATAGAAGAACTAGATAGGATATTAGAAAGATCACACAAAATATAACATGGAGAAACCCTTTCGGGAAAAAACTCCACCAAGAATTATTCTATTATTCAATCTTTGAAATACTATAGCTCCAATTATTGCTTGAGAATGCTTATTCTGTCTTTACCAATCTTCTTCACAGCTGCAATAACAATTATGAAAACTCTCTTCAACTTGAATGAGATAAAGAGACAATATGCAACCTTGTAATCTCCAAAATGGTGATAATTACAATGCACAAGCTCAAGCCCTTGAAAAGGTATGCCATATTGCTTCAAGTTGAGTTATTTTATGAAGACTAAAGCTTACAACATGTGCTTCATGCATTTGGGTGTCCCAAATTGAAGCTACAACTTCTCCTTCACTTTGATGATAATTCCAAAGCTCTTCCTCAAAGTTGGCGCCCTTAAGTAATCCTACTTAACTGAGCCTTCAAAAATATCTTATCATGCATGAGAGGTAAATCCAAGAAAGCATCTTGGGTGCCCAAGTTGGCAACAAGTGATTTCTAGTTAACTAAAACATTTACTCAACCCCATTCCCAAAGAATGGTCATCCCCTGTTAACTGGAGGTAGTCCCTATTATCTGTCATACAACTCAATGTTATTATCCATGCATTCCAAGTTAACTGAAGTTAACTAACATACAATTGAAACTAATTGAAGACAATTGAACCATAACTGAACTGAACTGAACTGAATTGAATTGAACTGAACTGAATTGAACTTCAAGCATGCAAACATCAAATCCTAACTCTTAGGATCTTTACATGCATTCAGAAGTGTTAATTGTTACTCTGTATAGTTAACTAAACACAAGGTGAGTGTCACCTTACCATGTGGGTGTCCCATGTGCCCCTATTATTTAGGAACTCGCTATGGATGCCCTCACATGCTTCTTACATTTAGAATTAATTACAAATGTCAATAATCATGATTATTTCATCAAATATTAATCTCATCCTAATCTTAGTGTTGTTGAACACATTCCAAGAACTTAGGAGATACATGAAATAATTAATGTTTAGGATTTTCAATTAAATGGCATCCTATTTCCAACAATCTTCTCTAGAGATCATATTAGGGTGATGTGGATGTTCTACATCATGAAGTTCCATGTTTTGTCTTGGCTTAGTGTTGACTATTTTGAGCATATGGTTTGTTGTGGCTTGGTTGTTATAAGCTATGTTGTTGCCTAGCTGACTTAGGTGGTTTCTATTAGTAGTTAGGGTTTAAGGTCCTTGTAAAAATTTGGTTGTAGTGGGTTTAAGGTTACCTTCAAAATTTATTCTTCACAATATGAGTAGTCTAGTCTATATTTTGGTGGTTGCTATTGTTGGGTTGTTGATTGTTTGAGTTTTATCTATTTACAATGTTCTTTTAATAGGGTTTTAGGTCCCTTTAAAACTTGCTTGAAAAGGGTTTTGAGTCCTTTCAAAACCCGTTTTTACCCATTAATCAAAAAAAGTGGGCAAAGCTACTATGGAAAGGATTCAAAATTGTGGTCACTTTAGATAAAATATTCAGACAAGATGGAGAAGACACTGCTGCAACAAATATTTTATCAACTATTGAAAAACCTAAGAGATGCAATCCCTACAATTGATGCTTAGAAATTTCCAATGATAAAAAATACCAAGATCAACACAACAACCAATGAATATTTTGACAATATTGTTCATCTCTTCTTGACAATGATAATGTTCATAATCATATCAAGACAAAATTATACTCATTGAGAAATCTAGTCTCATGTAGCCTAGAAAAAAAGTAGGAAGTGTTACTACACTTCAAGGAGGTCCAAATGATGAACTTGATATGAAATAATTAATCTATAAGAACACAAGGGTGATATTACCTTCAAATATTTGAATTGAAGCATGTCTTGTAAATGGAACTCTAGAATTTGTTTGAAATGTTGTAGATAAACCTAGAAGTGCACCACCAACACCATCAACGCATGTTACAATTTAATTTAATATTAGGAATATCATTTGAAGATTGTAATACTCAAATAATTCCAATTACAACTATACAAAGGGGTTCAATGATCCAAATACTATCGAGATTGACTTGAGCATTACCAATACACAAATCACAGGGTTTGACACTACCGAAAGATACAATTGATGTAAAACAAACAAAAGAACAAGATTGACTTTTATGGCAATATCTTATGTGAATTATTTACAAGGATTGAAAATAGTGCCACCATTCACATTTAACCATTGTGAAAATATGAACAAGAGAAGATAGCTTATGTGAAGAAAATAGACTCATTGCTTTAAAAATAATTGATATAATAAATATTTCTCCAAATTTCCTCTAATTATATTCTCATTATATAGTAAATTCTTCTTCACCAATATTTTTATGATGGGAAATTCAATTATATATTATCTACAATTATCAAATTTTATATTTTCATTTCTATTTTATATTTATAAATTCATTATATATTATTTAATTGTGAATGAAATCATATTCATTTACATATTAAAAATGCATTAAATTAGAAAATTTAGTATCATAAATTATAAATAAATTATGAAATTTTATTTATAATGTATTACATTTTTATTAATTTAGAATTAATTTATATATTAAAGATATATTACAATAATTATAATTCTAATCCTAAACCTAACCTTAAGCATTAACTCTTACTTAAGTCTTTAATTATTTTCCTAATAAAACCTTAACCCTAACCATAACCCTAATTGAAGAGCGACCCTAATTGAATCATATAAAAATATTATAAATTATTTAATAAAAAATAATTATCAAATTTTAATATTAAAAATTATTAATAAAATATAAATTAAAAACTTTGTAATATACTTAAAATGTAGTTATTTGTTTAAACTAACAGTTGCATGCACATGCATGCAACGATCAGTTGATAGGGTGCACTGCAAATGGCTATTGATGGAGTGCGGAGGTGGACAATTTTATTTATTTATATTGGGTCCAATCAGAGGTGTAAATAGGAAATATGAAACAATGTGAAGTTAGTTCATATTAGAAGGTGGATGTTATGAATTTAAACTCTATGTGCAATTTAAGGTTATAAATGAAATAATTTTCACACAAAGATTATTTTTTCTATATATATTCATTCAATATGAGCATAGTAAAGTATTGTAAAATGGAAAAATGGATTTTGTGTTTTAGAATGAAAATTTATCAATTGGAAATTGGCTATCAAATTGTAGAATAAAATTATATGTCATGTTGAACGAATGGTTTTAAATTCATTAAAGGGTTTTGCTTTTTTAAAGACTTATTAGTCATGTGTTTTATTGCTAAGATTGAATTAACAAGTATGCTTTTGGAAAAGTGATTCCATTAGTATTTAAAAAATTATTTTGTTATTTTTTTTATTAGTTGTAATGGTCATGAGAAATGATTTTTCCAAAAAGGAAAGATGTTATAAATAGTATCTACTTCGTAATTTTGCGAATGCGATGAAACAAAACACATATGTGTTTTATTGCTAAGATTGAATTAACAAGTATAATTTTGGAAAAGTGATTCCATTAGTATAGTTTCATCTTTTATCAATAAGATTGAATAAAAAAGTATTCTTTTAAAATTTTATTTTGTTATTTTTTATATTAGTTATAATGGTCATGACAAATGAGTTTTTGAAAAAGGGAAAATGTTATAAATAGTATCTACTTCGTAATTTTTCCAATGCGATGAAACGAAACACATACTTTGTATTGTTACTTTAAATGAATTAGAAGCTACACATTATTTTCAAGGAACATGAGAAAGATGTTACCAAATTTATACAATGATTTGTGTACACATGCATATATGTAACAACAGATATCATGGAGATTCATCATACATTATTATTAAATACGTGAATTAGAAGGTACGCCTTGTTTTGAAGCAACATGAGAAACATGATACTAAATCTATACAAGGATTTATGCATAGATGTATGTATGTAACAAAAAATATATGACATAAAATGTAAAACCACAAAACCCACACTCGTTTTCCTCCCTACCATATTGGCATCATGGAGCCCCATGGACTCTAGTCAAAACCCTAAGCAAGAGAAGGTGAAACGACCATGGGAGATGTCATGAAGTTTCATTGTACATCACACAATAAAAATCTTGGGCAAACTCTGATGTTTCAAAAATATAATATCTGATATTGTTGTGTCTTCTTTGATGTTGCAACTTGAAAGCAAAAACATATCTTGGTTTTTGAATCCCTTCGCATGCTTAAACCTAGTTCTTGTAAATGGAATATAAGGGTATGTTAGTGGACAAGGAAGGAAAATAAAAAAGGAAGGATAAAAAGAAAGTATACAGGTAAAATTAATATATACAATGTGAGGCTTAAAATAATGAATAATTTTTACAATTAGTTAACCAAAACTATCTATTGACGATGGGAAAGTGTCGTACTTACACTGTTGATTGTCTTGAAGAAGGATGAGCTGGATTGGAGTGAGTCGTAGGAGCATGAAAGAATTTGAAATAGAGAGTGTACAATATACTAATTTTCTTGAATGTGTATTATATTTCTGCAGTAATATAAACAAAATAATATACATATATAATAAAAGAGGTTAGCACTATTCACTAAAAATAGAAATAGATAAAGTGGAATATTTTGAATGCATGGCATCTTGGCAAGGGATTGTCCATAAGCAATCTATTGGTGAAGTTAAAAAGAGAGCTATGGAAACAATGCCAAATGCAATGATTGGTATCATGGGATTTGAAGGGGAAAAAAATAGTCACATACAAAATGAAAACCAAGTCAACCATGACATTGTAAACGGTTTAGTTGAGAGGAGCAATAAAGACCATTCTCATGTGCTTTCGGGGATAAAAAATGTGATGGTATCAACAGATTTTTTTCCCAATTAGAAGCAAATGAGAGCATTGTTTCGTTGTTGTCCACAACCATGTAAACCAACGCTCGTTCTCCTCCCTTCCATATTGGCATCATGAAGCCTCGTGGGCTCTAGCCAAACCCTCGAGCAAAAAAAGGAGTTAAGGTCTGTGGAGAATCCCATGGACACTTATCATATACCACACAAAAATAAACTTGGACAAGGACGGGTGTTTTGAATCAAATTCTGTAACATTGTGGTGTTTTTTTTTGCCTGAGAAGTTCATGGAAAACAAATATCCTGATAAAGAATTAGCATAATGGGGTTTGAAAACCGCTAGAAGAAGATGGATAAATGGAATATATAGAACAATGCACAATAAGTAGAAAGGTCCATCTAACTTCATAATGCAAGTTTAAATCTAACTATATTAAAAATACAACTGCAATCTAAGGAAGAATATAGTAAAAATAGTCAACAAATTGAGACATCAATTGTTATATAGATTGGCTACTAATACATATCATTTTTGAATCCCTTTGCATGCTTAAGCCTAGTTCCTACAAACACAATACAAGGGTATGTTAGTGGACAAGCATGGAAAACAAAGAAGAAAGGATAAAAAGCAAGTATATGGGTAAAATTAATATATAGAATGTGAGGCTAAAAATAATGAATAATTTTTACAATTAGTTAACCAAATCTATCTATTGACAGTCGGAAAGTGTCGTACTTACATACATTGTTGATCGTATTCAAGAATGATGAGCTTCATTGGATTGAATCACAAGAGCATGAAAGAAATTGAAATAGAGAGTGTACAATACACTAATTTTGTTGAATGCATATTATATTTGTGCAATAATATAAAAAAATAATATACATATACAATAACTATTCATTGTAAATAGAAATAGATAAAATGGAATATTTTGAATGCATGGTATCTTGGTAAGGAATTATCTATAAGTAATCTATTGCAAAAGTAAAAAAGAGAGCTATGGAAACAATGACAAATGCAATGATTGGCATCATGGGATTTGAAGGAAAAAAATGTAATCACGTACAAAATGAAAACCAAGCCAACCATGACATTGTAAATAGTTTAGTGGAATGGAGCAATAGACACTGGTCACTATCATGTGCTTCTAGGGATAAGCAATGTGATGCTATCAACAGATTGTTTCTTTGCTCAGAAGCACATGAGAGCGGTGTTTGGTTGTTGTTCATAGCCACGTAAATTAATGTTTGTTCTCCTCCCTGCCATATTGGCTTCATGAAGCCTCATGGGCTCTAGCTAAACCCCTGAGCTAAAAAAGGAGTTAAGGTCGATGGAAAATCCCATGGACTCTTATCATACACCACAAAAAAGAAACTTGCAGAAAGACAGGTGTTTTGAATCAAATTATACAACATTGTAGTGTTTTTTTATGGGCTAAGAAGTACACAAAAAATAGATATCCTAGTAAAGAATTAGCATAATGGGATTTGGAGATGGTTAGAAGAAGATGGGTAAATGGAATATATAGAACAATGCACAATTAAGTAGAAAGGTCCATCTAAGTTCATAATGCGATTTTAAATCTACCTATATTAAAAAGACAACTGCAATCTAAGGAAGAATATAGTAAAAATGGTCAACGAACTAAGACGTCAATTGTTACATAGGGTCCCTACTGATACATAATGGACATTTTTCTTTAGGGGACGGGGGAAAAAGAGTATCATAAAAAATATTGAAACAAAACAAACAATCTATGTGACAGTTGGCTTGTCAATTCATAATACAAACAAGTAGATAAAGTGGAGAAATTGTAAAAGAAGTATTAGGAAAGAACTTTAAGAATTAGAGATAAATCAGAGATGATCAAAACCCACAAGAAACATAGTGATAAAAGAGAAGCAATCTCTGTAAGAGTTGGCTTCTTTAAACAAAATTGCTTACATGGTGAAACGCTTGGCTTTTGTTTCCATCTATGCAGTTAGGGGGCTCTATGGTTGTTATAAGCAGCCCCGAGTAGTTTGTTCTAGGGATCTTGAAATAGATGAGGGAAAAAGAATATCATGAAACATATTGATATAAGATTCAAGGAACATTGTTTAGTAGTAGATATTAAAGACAAATAGAGGAATTCTATAACAAGTATTAGAATAACACTCATTTGGTAGTAAATATCACACACAAAGAGAAAAATTGTATTGAGTGCACTGAAAGATAGACAAATACATATGCACATATATATGCGTATTCAATTCCCTGATTGATATATAAAAATACCCATATAGGAAAATATACATATGTGTAAATGTAGACAAAGATATACATACATATGCATATCTAAATAGGTTTGTATACTATGTTTATTTGTATTTATATAGACTATAATTTTAATTAAATTTTAAAATAGCATGTATAAGTATTGTCTACGTTGTGTAAAAATCACCACAACACAGTTATAGCATTGAATGATATAGTATTGAGATGTTAATAAGAACAGAGCATTTAATTGTGCAGAATGTGTAACATATTCATAATGCTAGAATGGCTCTTCTGGAAATACATTTGAATCAATATATTTTCTTACATATTTTGGAGTATACTTTCCCACACTGTAACATCGAATATTGCATTTACTTCCTCTTGCGCCATTGCACCACAATACATAGATATACATATATATATATATAGATATACATATATAGAAACATATATATAGATGTACATATATACACATACATATATATAGATATACACATATAGATACATATATACACATACATATATATAGATATACATATATATATACATGCATATATTGTAAAATCAAGCTCCACTATTTGCAATTAAATATTATAGACAAACAGGAAAATTGTAAAAGAACTATTAGGAAAACACTAGAGAACGACATACATCTAATTCTTAAGTATCATCCTAATACCTCTTACAACTGTTACATAGACTGGTTGTCTTCTACGAATATGTTGCATGATATTCATTTTTCGTCATCTGTTCAAAGCTCCCTATAACAAACTGTTAATTGTCATTGTTTTTTTCTTTGTAAGGCAAGAAAATGTATTGATTAAGTTGCATTGTTGAAAGAGCCATTGCGGTGTTGCTTGTGTATGAGGCTATTGTAACAATAGTCATCTTTGGGTCCCATTCTATAACAGGTTTGAGGGTTTTAAAACTGTTGTGTTGTGAACTCTGTAAGTTGTTTTACATGGGTATTTTGAATAAATGTTTTGTCCATAATATTGAATACCAAACAATGTAGCTCAAATTTCCAATTAAGCTTGTGGTGTTATGTGCATTTTGGGGAACAAACCTGGGCAGTTTCTTGTAGGGAGCTTCAAGTAGATCAAGGAAGAAAGAATATCATGAAACATATTCATACAGGATTTGAGCTATGTTCTTTGTTAATAAATATTGAAGACAAACATAGAAATTGTATAAGAGGTGTTAGAATAAGAACTATTTTCTCCAAGTCATTTTACATTTGTTGCCTTGAAGAACTGTGTTTAAATAATTGATTTGGCAAGTTGGAAGGATAGCCACATTTGTTGATGTTTATAGAATTATCTTTGCAGCTTACTAATTCAACTATTTAAACCTAGTTCTTTTTAGTGGCAATGAGGAGCTTAGCAATTACATGGGTTGGGGGTGGTGGAGTCAGTGTCCTCGATACATGGAAGCTAAATGGTAAGTGTTTTTTCACACGAGGGTTAATGCATCTTGTCATTGTTGTACGTCGGCAGTGTACGAGGTAAATACAATATTCAATGTTGCAATATGGGAAAGTATACTTTGATGAAGTTATGCTATAGAAAGAGCCATTGTGGTGCTAGTTTGATAGTAGACTATTGTTAAAATCGTCGCATTTGCCTCCATTTTTTAGCAAATTGGAGAGTTTTGAAACTATGGTCCTGCAGAATCTGTAAGTGATTTCACATGGGTATTTTTTTAAATCATTGATGATTAATTAACTGAGATTGGAAATAATGGATACTTTGTAAATAATGATTTAACTGCAATTCCTACACCCACAAAAAGTGATAATCTCTTTGAAGTCTCCAAAATGGGTATAACATAAAAGATAAAAACATATAACAAGAAGACATTAACAATAAATTGATCATCTATGCAAAACACCCATGTAAAAAAGAGTATAACCCCACAAAATTCATTGAAAATTTGAGTTGCATCACCTTGTACTAAATATTATAGAGAAATAGAGAAATTGTAAAAGAGGTATTAGAATAACACTAATGTAGCTTCAATTCTCGATTAAGTCTGTATATATATATATCCCTGGTTGGTTTGGTAGGAGAGTATTGTAAAAATCATCGACTTCGGCTGTGTTTCCTAGCAAGTTGTAGGGTTTTAAAACTATTGTTCTCTTGAATATGTAAGTGACTATACATGGGTGTTTTGCAAAAATGATTTATTTTTTTGTTTATGTTAAAACTGTTGTTGTTCAGTATCTATAAGTCATTTTGCATGGTTGTCTGGCGTTATGGTTTTGTATGGATGAAGAAATTGCAGTTAAATCTTGATTCTTTCACCAAAAAAAATATTTTCCCGAAAAGATGAAAAGATAAGTGTAAGAACATGGACAGATGTAATGTGTAGAGTAGATTATGGTTATTGCAGTTAAGTGTATGTAAATATGTGGTTGAAGTTTCCGCCAGGATTTCTGTCAGGCCAGCGGTGAATTGGACTTGCCGACACCGAGGACCCCTCATTTAGTGGGAGCTTGTGTAGAATTTTTTATTTTTTGGGGTGACATGGATCTTGGTAATTATGTGAGTTGGCAGTGGTGGAGCTGGTGGACTCAATACATAGGAACTGAATGCTTGTGTATAATATTTAGTAACAAATAAGTGTTATTCTAATACCTATCATACAATTCCTCTATTACACTTGAATATATATATATATGTGTGTGTGTGTGTGTGTATATCTAGCCATGTAGTAAGAAAAGGGATGAATCTATAAGCTAGTAAATTATAAATTTACAAAAAAAAAACTATCAAAATATATATCTGTGGTTAGGTGTGTATGAAACGGGAAAAAAGACAAGGCAAAACAACTTACAACAACAATACGTGTATGAAATAGTGTAGATTGCAAAACACAACACTTGTTAAACCATGCAATCTACAAACCAGTGGAGGTGCATGGTAGGTTTTGAGCATTCTGCACCCATTGAGCAAGGTAACCAATTCCACCACTGCCAACCCAGGTGGTCAACAAGGTCCACCATTATTGTGAAGAGTTCCGAGCAAGGCCTCACAAATTGCATGGAGTGTTATTATACATTAAGCAAAAAATGGAATATACACAAAACTATATATTTTTGAAAGCAATACAGAGGAAGGCCAAAACAGTAAAATGTTGAACAGAGAATTCTATAGATCAACATTATACATATACATGTACATATACATATACATATACATATACATATACATATACATATATATACATATACATATACATACACATACACATATATATACATATACATACATGCACATATACATATAAATATACATATACATATACATATACATATAGGCATACTTTTCACCCTTCATTTATTGTTTGTAGTTATATGTATGCATCATTGGCATTATACTCATTACCATATGACTAGTTCTAGTTAAATGTTCTTTCTTTCATCAAAAAAATATGGTTAGGGTTACTAATTTTTTCACCTCTTCTATTCTTCATGTACCTAGCACTAAATATTATAGACAAATAGAGAACACCTATCTAACAGTTTTACTGACAACGTGGAGCTCACCTCTTAAACAAAGGATCTGCCTAAATGTTCCTTATTGGTCAATAAGCTTTGTAAAGAAATTAAGAATTTACAATTGATAAGGCAGTTACATAGTAAATGTCTTTTTAATAGCTTTTTTACAGTTTCCTTATTTGTCTATAATATTTAGTCTCAAATAATGTAGCTGTAATTTTGAGTTGACAAGTGAACTGTTATATAGATTGGTTCAGGTACGATATAATTTTATCTATGTCTTAGTTTTATATTTATTAGACCTAGAAGCACATTTTTTTTTTCATTAAATCTGTAGGTGAATAAGAACTAAGAAGCAAGAGTAATTAGTATTCGAAGAAAGTTTAAATTGAATACAATCTCATTAAACTAATGCAATAGATAATTTATGACTCCTCATTTTTGAATAATGAAAGAACTTATAAGATTGATGCAGATTTTAAATTCGACATAAAGAACTTGTAAAAAAAAAGACCAACTATGTGAAATAAATATAATCTACTAACAATTCTATATTGGGAATGTTAATATGCAAATATAACAATTATTGTTTTTTTTACAATAAAAAAATAAGATTACTTATATTCAAATTTGATAACTCTTTAGCAATACATTTCAACTATTAGATTTATACAAAATATTTAAAATCTATATTAAAATAAATTGTCAATTATTACCCATATACAAAATATTTAATATATATTAAAATATATTGTCAACTATTACCTTTATAGAAAATATTTGAAATATATATGGAAATAAATTGTTCAGTTGTCTTTGAAATTGTAATGTTTGTAAAAATATCATATAATCGTTCAATTGGTTTTAAATATTCGAAAGTAACAATGACAAAAAAATTGACTAGAATTTTATTAAGAATGGAACCTTGAGGAAAATGTCAAATCTATGAAATAAGAGAACCATTAGCAACACACTATTATTTCTATTTCAAACATGAATATTTTAATATATATTGAAAACAATTGACTTTAGAATTTGCATAGAAGAAATAAAGATTCCACCATATAATAGGAATGAACAATCATAGTGACAATGCAGACAAGAAACAATCTAGGCACCATGTTAAAATAAAAAAGTTGGTAGGTCAATGAATGTGCAAATATGTAGATGCAAACATAGGAATAAATTATGTCCATATTTGTAAAACAGAAGTCTTAGCATCCCATAGTGAGCATTTAAAAGGAAAGGTTGCAAGAAATGATCAAAAGTGCAAAAGAGCAATTAGAGCATAGGTTGGCTAGTGGAGCCTTTATCTGGAGTAGGAGTAGATATCTTCATTATTCCTACAAGCAACAGTTTACACTTTTCTTTGAAATCAACTTTTGTTGCTTTGCCAATCATTGTTTTCAGTCGGTCCTCAAAATTATAAGTTTATGTTCTAATCAAAGCAATAAAGATGTATGGTTTACAAACAAGGCCTTTAATAACAACAATAGGATCTATTGTAGACTCAGCGCTATCCTGCAACATGTAGAGGTATTTTGCTAGAATCTATAGAAAACTAGTGGCAGCTTCATCAAAAGCAATACGCCAAAGGTTGGTTGAATGGTCTTGCAGCTTTAACTGCAGAAGATAGCGATAGTTGCATTCGTCAATTTCCATCTGGAAATGATCACAAAACCAAACATCATCACGGGGGTGTGTGCATTTCCTTTTGCATTCTTTCCCATTAACCAACAAGGGGCAAGCAGGATAACAAAAAGACTCAGTTTTTGCAATTTGAATGGTTGCTTTAAAAATTGCTTCAACAGGTTCTGGCAAGTGGAGGCAGTTGTTTAAGATAAATGCAATAGTTTTTGGAATCAAGGAACACTGCGAGGGGGGGTGAATCAATGTTCTTTTGTCTGATTTTTCTCTTCTACTTTGTTCTACTTTAACTCGCATCACAAATCCTTTTATGCACAAGTGAAATTGTGCATAGTCACTCTACAACCCTTCTGACATTCGCAACATACATCAACACACTTTGTACATACATCAAAATGATATAATTGATCGCTTTTATATGTTTGCAACTAAAATTTAATTGCTATATGTTGGCTTTAACAAAATATGAAATATTTTTAAAATGTCGGCTCAATCCATAATTAATTTTCAATGTGCACCAACCAAAGTCGGCCACACCATAGTGAGGACCCAAATCAACATGCTTGAACACAAAAACACTTAAACAATTACTCCTCGAATATCTGCAACGACTACATTCACTTAGTCGGTTAGCCTTCATGCACTGTTAAATAAAAAATTAATCAACCGGATCATCTAACTTGCACACAGATCGATACGAGGCTCTAAGATTCAAGAATAATAGAGATCATATACTAAACAACCTTCCCTGAGATCCACAACTCAAAATGATAACAAAAAATTTCATATGAATCAATGAACACAATTATGTTGGATGCTTTGTTCTTGCTTAACAGTTAATCACAAAACTTCGATCTAACTTCCTGTATGATCAAATGATGACATGTGGATCGAATCACTAACTAAGGTTTCCATCAATGACAAAAGCAGATGAATTGTGCAGTGTCTCTTGCCAACAATCTCCCCCTTTGGCATTGATGGCAACACTTAGTGAAAAATGACTAAATGTCGGATTAGTACCAACATGAATTACACTTTCAACCTTCAAAACTTCAAAAAGACAACTCCCCCTGACATGATTAAGGCATTTTTCACTATCCCATTCTCCCCCTTTGACATCAATGGCAAAGGCAGGAATCCACATACCAAAAATCAAACAAAATTGCTATGAACAAACTGCATATGTACAAATAGGCTTCTACAACTTACATAAACTTGAATATATTTGCAAAATTGTTCTTTAACAGGTTCAAACTTATGCCCCAACTCTTCTTGAGACTCTCCAAGATAGTCATGTGACCACATAATAAGTAGGATTGCATCTTTGTTGATTCAAGGTTCGTTTGATCACTAACCGCCATAGCATCTTGTGCTTCCTTCAATGCACTCAACATTGTTTCCATCTTAGGACCAATTAGTCCTCTAAGCTCACAAACCCTTTCAACAATTTTACCTTCTTCATGCTTCAAAATTTTGATCTTGTCAAGCAAGGATATGACTTGACCTTCTTGATTTCCAACAAAAATGGTTAGATGATCGAATACTTGAGTGATATATCTACTAACTGTTTCTCATATTCTTTCATTTTCTTTTCAATGTCCTCAGTGAACTTAGATAAAGATAGAAATGACTTATAAATGTTACCACCTTAAGAAAAAGCACTTTGGATATTCTTTACACAAGTAGCTAATAGAGATTTATCATTAGCTATCATCCCTTTCAACCTACTGAACCTTTTAGCATCAAACTCCTTTTGAACCTTATCCATAGCTAACTT